>AYEL01061434.1:0-41530 GCA_000484575.1 Olivierus martensii | reverse complement strand
TACCAATTATTTTCACTACATTAATAATGCAAAAAGCAAAAAAAAAAACACATTCCTCTTCAACAGACAGATGAAGATGAAAGCAAGAAAAATTGTTCATTGTTTACAGGAAATATATTTAAAAAATTGATTTTTTTCCGTGTAGAATTAAAATTTTATATATTTTTATTAATTTCTATATCTCTAAGAACGAAAATTTAATTTAAATATTTTATTAAATCATCATAATTTTTGATGCTATGACATATTTACAAATTTTAATACCGGCTTTGTAGAAAGTAGAGATAAGTTTAATCTCTACTTTAAATAGTTACTAATTTTAAAAAATTAGTAACAGTTATTTATGCAGCTTAAGATACATAATTTATATAAATATTTTTTTTTTCAAGTTTAATTACGTTTAATCATAATTTGTTAACTTGTTTTATGGAAGCAATGACATTTTAAAAAATTAGTAACAGTTATTTATGCAGCTTAAGATACATAATTTATATAAATATATTTTTTTTCAAGTTTAATTACGTTTAATCATAATTTTTTAACTTGTTTTATGGAAGCAATGACAAGCATCCCGAAGAATTGTTGTTATCAATAATCTAGTTAAAATTACTGTTAATTTTAAGTAAGCAAAGTACTGTATAACTAAATTTGCATTCTAAACTATGTACAAAGTATATTATCCTAGGGATAAACAACCTAATTTCTAAAATATACAAAATTAAATCATTATATACAGAAGACATTATATTGTCAGTTCTGAATTATACAATATTTACACTCATAACTATCCTTTATAGATTTATTCATTAAAAATGTCACTGCTACGATAAAATTTTATATTTTACCTACACGTATTCACGTATATGTACGCGTGATGTAAATTTTTATAAGTATAAAAATGCATCGACTTGAATTTTGGAATTTCGCCTACGTCTTTCCATCATACAGGTAGATTAAACTAGGAAATGTGTATCCTACCCGGGGGATATAATGGCAGTATATCAAGTACGGAATCAACTTTATTCAATCTGGTAACAAGTAGAGCGTACAAGAAGCTGTTAGCTGTCTAGATTTATGTACAAGATACCCCTCTTTATGTTGTTAAGGTAGAAAAGATTTTAATCATTGCAGTAACATCAATTTCCTCAGAAGAAAGGTGGGACATTTGGATAAGTGACTTTATCATTTGTTTTGTTAAATTTATGTTTCGAGTTTACGTTGTTGTGTTTTTTTTTCTTCTTCCTCTTTTCTCTTGGCCTTTAAAAGTGGTTCCCGACTGATGAAAGAATCGATAAGTGAATGTATCTGAGATTAATGGCTCAAATATTACTTGATACTCGAGCGAATACCGCCGATGCCAAGTAGACAAGTGATTTTTATTGAATCTGAACCTAATCTTCGCTTCTTCTACTGAAAAACTACTTTAATTAGCACTCTTATAAATAAAAAAAGTTATTTAATTTTGCTTAAAGTTATATATGGTAGTTTAACGTAATTTGGATTAAATAAAGTCTGTCTACAGTATCAGAAATTTGTATTGTGGAAGTCAACTTTATATATATATATTGAACACAAGATATATGGTTTATAGACGCCATAATATGATTGAACACATCGATTTTTTTCTTTATGAAAGGCTAGTCGTGACACCTCTAAATGTAACCTATCAATCAATCAAAATATCAGATTTATATCACCGATGTGCTTTCGAAGATAAAAATAATAATAAAGTAAACATCATTCAGAACTATATAACTTCAATGACTTACGATCAGATTAAATAGTTTTTGTTCCGATGGAGTTGCACATAATTCTTTTCATGCAGCCCAACTGTCATTTCCTGTTATCTACCTAGGTATAAGAAATAGTAATTTCCTATCCACTTTCCACCATTTTTCATTGTCGTTAGTTGTCATCATTCCAATATTTATATACTTTTTGGATCATTTACAAAATGATTGTAGAAAGCAAGCAGATCTTTCCATAAGTGCTGATTTTTAATGGAATGTCTCCAACATATTTTATTGATACCCTGTTCAGAATAATACTGAAACTTTAATGGTGAATTTTTTTTATTTTTATAAGTTAAATGCTGTTTTATGATCTGGTTCCACTGCAGCTTTGTTTAATATAGCTTCAAATAATTCACACTTGTCTAATTTAAACTCGGCAATAATTCTGCTATTTTATACAAGCATAAATCTAGTTAAAAATCGATGAGTTAATTCCTTAATTCTAACTTTTATAACCGATTTTTCGGCGTTAATATTTTATTAATTAAAAGAGTTATAATTGTAAATGGATCGGATACAAAATCCGATTTAGTTAATTAAGTTGTTCCAGTTATAATTTAATTATTATTTAAGAAAATAATACATATTTTAACCAATTATTTATCATCTAGCATGATATATTTGTTAATACGTAATCACTTATTTATTAAATTTATAAAGAGGAAAGATTTATTTGCCAGCAAAGATGGAATGAATTATTCATGAGTGTGGAAGACAAGAAGATATTTAGCTAAAATATCGTAAATAATGAATACAGTTATGAACACCGATAGAGAAATAATTGATTAGTATGTTTAACAGTAGAATAGACTTTAATCGATAACTGTATCTTTTACCATTTCTCCACTGTAAACCTTGATGATGGGACTCAGTATTTTCCAATCTCTGCTATATTTGCTGACTAAATCACCTAAATAATCGCCTAATTTTAGCAATTAAAACGTTAGACAGGGGTTAAATTCTTCACCAGTATATGATACTTCAATAATTCGGTGTATAAGCTAAGCCAAACTTTATAATATAGTAGTTACTTCCATCATACGGATTTTTTAGCAGTTTTTCAATGCAAAATAGAAAAAAAAATAGTAAAATATTAATAATTTATAGATTATAAATCGTTAAATTTTACTATTAAACGGTAAAATCGATACAGAACTTTGCAATCAGTCTTGTAAGGCAAATTGTATGTAGCTGGATTTACTGCTACCAAGCAATAGCTTGATCAGATTAATGTATAATTATCATATTTAATAATAAAAGAAACTGCAAAATAGAAAAAAAAATTGTAAAATATTAATAATTTATAGATTAGAAAATCGTTAAATTTTGCTATTAAACAATAAGATCGATGCAAAAATTCTAAATCAGTTTTGTATACGGCTAGATTATTTCTCCCGAGCAATAGCTGGATCATATTAACGTATAATTATTATATTTAATCAAAAACAGAAACTTAATATTCTAACTGCGTAGTAATAATCATAAACACTTAAACAAATCTTCTACTCGAGTCTTCTTAAAGGCTAAATTAATTAAAACATCCGAAAAGTCTAAACGGTGATGTAGTCGAATCACGACCATTACGAAGAAATAGCTGTAAATAAATTATTCTCGCTTAATCCTAACAGATTAAGTAAATAAGCTCCAAAGTTTTGTGAAATAAATCATGTTAAAGGAATGAAATTCTTATTAAAAATAAAATGGTAAACCGTTTCGAATTAACTAAAATTTTCCTGATGTCCGTAACCATGTTATATTCTATTTGTAATGTTTAAGAACGAAAAGATTCGGTTGTATATATTTAACCATTGAATTTCGTCATCCAGGTGGTTTGTCCTTACCAAAACCACAAGGTTGTTTGCGATCGATGGCATTGGCGCCAAATCTTACGCTTGGAATGCTTTCAACCTCTTTTAGAAATTTAACCGGAACAGTTATATGTTAGTGTCATCAACACTGAGATTAAAGTCTTCCTTTTTACTTTGTCAAACATGTATAAAGCATCAATCGATCTATAACTTATTTCTTTAAGAATGTACAAAATTTAGGTCCACTCGGATACTAAATAAAATTATTTTCTATATGTTTATTTCTGAATTTGTTCAAGACGTAAGTATGAGAAATGAATTCGGTATATATTAGTTTAACGGTAATCTTATACGGTTACTATGCTATCAAATGATAATTTTAAATATTATTTATAGAGAAAATTAAAATAGAATCAATTTATATTGGCCTTGACTGTAACTACACGACATTAATTAATTAAATATTTCTACAATCGATTAATATGAAATGTTAGAAAGCGTAATCATCCTTAAATCAGTTCTATTTCATATAAGTGTAATCGATTTATAAAATTAGTAAAATGAGATTGAAATTTACAAGACGGATTTACATAATTCGCAAAAAATAAATCAATTTCTTTTAGGGAAAAAACTGGTAAAGGGGAAAAAGGGAAAGTAATCAGTTTCTTTTAGGGGAGAAAACTAATTGTAAAATTTATACTTTTTCGGGAATTTTTCTAATATAATCGAGCAATTTCCCCGAGTTTTCTTGAATTTAGGGAAAATTTGGGGAAATTGATTTTAGATTATTTTTTCTTCATTTATCACTATATTCCCTCGTAAAATCGATTATCGTGACTTTTGATCCGAGCTCCACATTTTGCTAAATGACAATCACGTGATGGATTAAATGATAAATGCTGCTGAAAAGTAAGTAGCGTGTAAGCCTTTTAATGTGATCGATCATACTTTTACTTCATTATAAGTACATAAAGTTAACGACTTTAGGAAATATCCAGGTGATAAAGTCTCGGAATATAATTAAATTTAATCTTCCTGAATATGCATCTTCCGTACTATTAAGCAGTTCGAATTAGCTTTCATTTTTAAAGAAAAAAAAAGGGGATAATAAACGATTAGTAATATAATCTATGCATTCGATACGATAATTAAGTAGAAATAATAGGAATTAGGAAGTGTAAATAGTAATTCTTTAACACCTCTTTGATATTCCTATCTGAAATGAGATATTTTTTTAATATTTTTTTTCAGTAATCCGGTTGAGAATTGTTTAAATCTTCTTTAAACTGGAAGATTATTATTGTCAGAAAAAAATTCTTCATGCTGAGTTCATTTGATGGAAAGTAATATTCTTGTGCGAATTATAATAAACTTTTGTAAAATATAAAATTGCTTAGATGAAGGTAAAAACCTAGGGATCTGCATAAATTTCATAGATAAAAAAATATTTATTAAAGCTTCCAAGCTTCAGTCGAGAAATTTTTTGAGAAAAATTTTCTTTAGACTGATAATTTTTCAAAAAAAAAACATGGTGGGAATTTATGAGTTTATATATGATTAAAGTGAGGATAAAAATTTATTGTAAAGACATAAATACGTTTAATCATGATAAAATTTCGGGTTTAAGATTATAAATTAATATATTTATATAGATTTTAATTCCACATAAAGTTAGATTAGTTTGGAATAATATGAAAGCAAGCATTCTTGAATGATCATAAAAATACGAATGTCTTTATATATATATATAGCCTAAATAGATTAATATTTTCTTACATAATAGCCATTCTATATTTTAAATAGTGTGCTTAAAAATAATTTTGAGGCTAAAAGGATTATTTGAGACGACTTTATATGGAGTAAAAAAAAATCTATTTTCGAGTTTTGAAAAGGAGGAGTAAGTAAAGTCGAACAGAAAAATGAAATTGCAGATTAAAGTGCCATTGGTCAGATATTGAATGTAACAAATTTAGAAAATGGTCGTAGTATATAGACAACCGGGTAGTTTTTATATTTAATAACAGAATCAATAAAAATTTATGTTCGAAAGAAAAAAATAACTAAATCGCATTTTTAATGGTAGATAATGTGAAAGACTTTTTTAGAAGCTAAAAAATGATTTTAGGTTTATAAAATAAAGCTGAAACGTTTGCAATATTATAAAACTTATTATTTTAAAATTTGATATAATAATTAATTTTATATTTTGGTAATTATAGAGGAAGATTAAGCATAGCATAAGCATTTATTTTTTATGAAATGAAAAATAGATAGGCAAGTTAAGTTTATGTTTCCAGGATAAAATCCTGAATTATGTAATTATGTATTTAATAATGTAGCTAATGGTAAATTATTATTCCTTACTTTTATATAAATCACTGGAATTCCATTAGGCATTTAACATCGGTTTCATGTTTTCCAAAATTTTCATTTAATTTCTATATTATTTCTTAATGAAATTGAGATTAAATCCTAATCTTTAAGGAAACAAAATAAATTTTTTAACACGTAATACAAAGTAGCAATTAAATCTTTATTTGTCTGCATTATTTTGATATCAAAACATTTAAATTATTGCATTAATATATATTTTTTTCTTTTTTACTTTAAATATAAAACGATAAATTTATTTTTGAAGAAGTAATCATTAAATTTTTATCTATAGTAATTAAAATTACTCTTAAAGTTATATTAAAAAATAAATAAATAAATGTATTTTAAAAATGGAGTTTCCTTTTAGTGGGAAGTTTTTTTTTTGTACTGTATCTTTATGGTCACAGATCCTTAAACATATTTTGCTTTAATTTTGAAGAATAAAAGATTTAATAATATCATTATTAAAGTGTAAACATGCTTGAAATGTGTATAGGCATCATCATCATCATATATATATATATATTTATAGTGAAACGTGTTTTTTTGGATATACCTTTTGCAGTCGAACCACTGTACCGATTCCTATAAATACGGTATCGTTAGAAAAAATCTAACCCTCGAATTTCTGTGACAGCTTAAATTTTTTGTCGTTATTCATAATTTAAAAATTAAGGAATAAAAATTATAGTTCCTCTAAAAAAACAAAATCAGCAGGTGGCGCTATAACTTAACAAGTGCCGCCATTTAATGATCCCGTGTAATTCGTCGCTTCAACTAGTTTCTGAATAACAATTGTTATAGGAGGAAAAGCTCTCCTGTTATGGCCCTCCATATTAACATTGAGAAGAAGAAGAATGATCCCGTGTACGAGTCCGAGAAGTTTTTCGAGTGATACTCCAAAGTTATAATATTAAATCACAAGATTTCCGCGCCTTTAAATGAGCGGGTAAAATCTAATATATATTGGCTATCTGGATATCCCTTTTGCAATGGAACCACTGTACCGATTCCTAAAAAAAAGAATATAATTATAAAAGTTCTAATTTTCGGATTTCTGCGACAACTAAAACTTTTGAATTAAAAAATTAAAAAATTAACGAATAAAAATATTAAATTAAAATTGTAGTTCCTCTAAAAAAGACAAAATTTATAGGTGGTGCTATAATTTAATAATGGCTGCCATCTAATGATATGTACGAGTGATATTCCAGTTATAAGATTAAATCACAAGATTTCCGCTCATTTATATGAGCGATTGCTGCTTACTAGGTTAGTTGAAATAAAATTCAAATCATTTTTTGATTAATATGATTTAATAATTTCGAAAATTCAGAAAAAAAAATTACTATTATCATCTGTTCTTGCATATTATTGACTTAATTATAAACTCTTCAACAATATTTTGATTCCATTATTAAATTTATAAATAATAAAGAATAAAATTATCATAATATATGAAATATTCACTTATAAATATTCACTTAATATTATAATTTTTATTTATAATTAATATTATGACTTAAATTAGCAATTTTATAAAATATGTCCACATAATTTGAGTGTAATTATGGCTTCTGTAAAATAGTTTAAAGTTTGAACATATTTTTACTTTTATAAATAAAAAAATGATAGAAAATTTAGTAGATTCAATATAATAAAAAAATTATTTTGATCAGAAAGTTCTGGTAAGTTTACTTTCGAAAAAATAATAGAAAGTAAAAACAGACGGGATTCTTGAGCTTTCCAGGAATTATTTTGAAAAAATACACACCACGAAATAAATGCAAATTGGCGAAAGAAAGAGAAAATAGTAAAATCATTGCTTTAAAAGCAAAATATAGAAAGCAAATGCAAATTTTTCATCGTAATAAATTAATTTCTTAATAATTTTGATAGTTTTATATCGTCTATAGTGCTTTACAGAATCGAGAAGAAGAATAAATAAAAAATTTTTCATCATAATAAATTAATTTCTTAATAATTTTGATAGTTTTATATCGTCTATAGTACTTTACAGCATCGAGAAGAAGAATAAATAAAAAAAAGATACTGAAAAGATACTCATGTTATAAATGTCATTATAAATACTATATTTTAAATTTATTCGATTTCTTGCATATCAAGAACATTCTGATTATCATATTCACTGTTTCACGAAAAAATTCTTTGCATCAAAGAATAATTCGATAAAGTATCTATATGATATATAGAATTCGGGACTAAAAGAAATATGTGAAAATAAACGAAAAATGCCTGGCGCAGAAGAAGAAAAAAACTTGGAACTATCTGATGGTCTCCAGGGAAAGAGTAGATATTTCATAAGAGAAATTCGAGAAGAAAATGTTTTTTTTTTTAAATCTTAAAAGTTTAAAGGCTAAATGTTTGAATATGCAAGGACCGTAACGAAAGAAATAAGAATGATACAAATGCAAAGGCTTCGAACAGACTTTTTTTTTTGGTTATATTTCCAAAGCTTGGAGATCTAAATCCCGAGAGAAATATGTAGAGTTGCAAAAATGGGTATGGAAGAAAGAAGCTTGGTAGAATAAGAAAGTTTTAACCGATGTATGTTCGAAGAAAGCTACCCACGTAGTTTTCTTCGAATACACATCGGCGATAGGAATGTTTTCTATTTCCTAGGAAATAGGAGGTGGAGGAAAGTATTTGGTGCGAAAGCCGACAGAATAATTTGTGATGAACAAGAAAATATTGGAAAAATCAAGACTATATCATATATATCAGATAAAATATAAAAAAATGTTTCGAAGATATTGAAATTCCAAAATTATTTTTATTTGGAATATTCATAAACTTGTATTATTTGACTTTCAAATATTTTGCATTATTTAGATTTTTTTCCTCTTGCATTTCGTAGAAAATAGCAATTTTATACACAAATTAAGTATAAATTTGTATAAATTCTCCGAATAATAACTAAAATTTAAATATTCCATAAAAGAGTATTCTTTGATAATGTCTATATTTATCATCAAAGATTTAAATAACCATTCATATTATCATATTATCATAAATATTTAACTTGGATAATCAACTTGGATAATTATAAGTATCCAAGTTGTTACATATGAAAGTTTCTATGTAAAAAAAAGAAGAAAGATAAACATTCAGTTTAATGAAATTAAAGAACCGACTTGTAGATGCTGGCATACAGAAAGCATTTTATAAAAATATTTCATATAGTATGCCCTTTATAAAAATCTTCCAAAACCTATTTATTTGATACAAAATTTAATAGGCTAAATTAAAAAATATATAAAATATTTTTGATTAAAATCTGAGCAGAACAGACTAGGAGAAGTATGAATAAAGCATAAAACAGGCTTAATTGATATACTACAATGAGCATATTAATTAAACTCAAAATTTTGTAATAAAATTAAATATTTCAGCACATACCCTGTTTAGAGAGCGAAGAATATTTGGATATAATGGAAGAAAATGTACAGAAATTGGAATGATAAATGTTAGATTGAAAAACTTGGAAACCATAGATATTTTGCTGAAGATGAAATATTTTCAAAAATCTCAGAATGTGCCATCTTACTCATTTTTTGCAAGCAACTTAAAAAAAAAAAAAGTTGGAGTATTTTGAAAGGATATAAAATGCGTAGGTCTACAATAAAGAAATTTAAAAATATCAGTAGTTAAATTAGAGAGTTTTCTAATTTTTCTTTTGATAGCAACATATCGATAGCATAGTCAGATTTAATGCCTTAATAGGCATATTATTGGTAATTGTATTAAACTATAATGATGTTAAGTGTGAACATTAATAATTCAACACGGAATGTTTAACGTTAGTAAATAATACATTAAAGGAATTATGTTATTTTTTAGACTTTAAAATATTTCTGGATATACAGTATACACATATATATCATACAGAAATACAAAAGCTTTTATCTGAGGATTCAATAACAGAAATATAAATGTAAAACACTATATATTTTCTGATTTTCTTCTATAGAAATGACAGTTTCGATCATAAATTCTGTTCGATATCCTTGTAGAGATACACCAGATGGTGAAAGTAAACAAGAACATAGCAAGTTCCTCTGGTTAAACAGAAATGTTGAACGTGATGCTGCAAATTCCACTTTATCTGTAATGATTTGCAATGTATGCTCGTTTATTTTGACAACTAAATAATTTTAAGATGTTGTAAATATTTACACTGCTGTACCATAACTAAAAGGAAAATTTTCGGATTATAATGATTCCATAACTCTTCAGTTAAGAGATAAGCTTTAAGAAAATTAAAATTAGTTTTATCTTTTATTTATTTTTCTGATTACTTTCTAAAAATTAATTAGATATTTCTCATAATATGTTAATAAATCTTTTTTTATATTTAAGCACTAGAAACGCAAGAAACTCCTTTGAAAAATCGATTAAAATCTGATAGCTCCTCCATATTTTAAGTAAAAAATCTATCAATAATTGAAAAATTTTATGTGATATATTAATAAAAGAAATTCCAGTTTTTGGATGTTAATAGTTCAGTAAATATTTGTTTTCTAAATTTAATATACAAAATCGCTTATCACGAAATAAAGTTTTATATTATTGAAAAAACATTTCATGTTTTGCAACTGATAGATTTATTATAAGATTTTTTATGAGTGATGACGTGTCAAATAACTTGTATTTTGTATTACGCATGCAAAAGAATTGCTAAATGTATTTTTTATTGATTCTTTGTTTGTTTGGATGATGTGGAATAGTAACCTTATTGACGCCATTCGATACACTCACTATTCATTACTATCGCATGTTGTTGTAAACTATTGAGCAAAAAGTTTGTTTTACTATAAGTTTTAGTATTAATAAAGATTTATCCTACACTCTTAACTATCGTAAAAACACAGTTTAACTACATTTTTATTAATAACATTAAAAAAAAAGAAAAGATTAACATTCAGTTTAATGAAATTAAAGATGCTGACCTACAGAAAGAATGCCTTTAAAAAGGACATGTTTTCTCTATGTCAGCATCTTTAATTTCTCACAGAACATACAGACATACAGATCTTTAATATGTATGTCTGTATGTTCTTTTGGAAGGCCATCTGGTTTGTCTGTATGTTCTTTTGAAAGGCATCAAATAAATAGTTTTTGGAATGCCTTTTTTTAAAGGCTTCCAAAAGCTATATATTTGATGCAAAATTTAATAAATTAACTAGATAAAAAATATATAAAATATTTTTTATTAAAATGTGAGCAGAACAGACTAAGAGGAGCACGAATAAAGCATAAAACAGTCTTAATTAATGCGCTATAATAAAAACTTGTGGCCATTTTTAATCTTCTTCAGACATAGAAAAAAACTGAGAAAGCAAACTTACACTAATCAATATTCAGAATACAATATTATCTACATTTTATTTTATATATTGATTGTACTATTATGTAATTTATTCGCTACGAGTGCTAGAAATTGAAAAATAATATCAGAGGTTTGCTTACAGACTGAGAACAGAAAACATCAAAAGAAGATCAAAAGTCAAACAAACAGAGAAGATCGTTTTATCTCTAACTTGGTATAGGATGGAATGATCCCAATTAATGAGAAATTCGGATTATATGTAAATGCTTTCAAACAGCAGTTCTATGAAAACAAGTAAGTTTATTCAAAAATTTGTGTTCCTGTTGCACATGATTTGAATGTTGTATAGCATTCAAAATCATATACGAATTTTTTAATAATTAATTTTAATTAATGTGTTTGATTTTAATAATCGTAAATTTAATTATATTCAAATTTCTCTTCTTCCTTTCAAGAAAAAAGCAATATGATTAAAAAAATCGCATCGATTTTTTTTCTTAAAGAAATAATAAATTTTCAGTTGAAAAACAGTCTGGCTCTATCAAGAAAAAAAAAAGGCAATTCTAATTAAATTTAAATTCATTGTATAAATTATGTATAAATAAATTTTATTACAGATTATTATTAAAGCATTTTTCATATAAAATAATTTTTCTATCGTAAAAAAGTATATTAAACAAATTTTTCAATTATTTTATCTTCTCTATCATTTAACAGAATAAACAAACAATTTATCAGTTGTCTACATAATTTGGTATTTGATTTAATACACGAATTTTTTATTTTTTTATTTTTTTTTAAATAACAAGTTGTGGCTAGCACGCACTCGTCGTATTGTCTACATAATTTGGTATTTGATTTAATACACGAATTTTTTATTTTTTTATTTTTTTTAAATAAGTTGTGGCTAGCACGCACTCGTCCGAACACGAAAGTTATAACTCGTGCCTTTTTGCTGCACGTCATACAAATGCTATTAGTAACTGACGTCAAAACAATAGCCATATCACATGACACGAACATAAATTATTTTCTTCACTTTCTCTTTCTGTATTAGATCATCATAAAAAATATAATATAATGTAACGAAAAGTAATGTTTATAAATATCGACCATTATCAAGTTAGATGTTAACTTTATGAAATATGAGAAAATATTGATGATGATAATTTTACAAAATTTAAAACAAAAAAATATATATATATTTGATTCGGAAATAGAAAATTTCTCAAAAAAATTAATATTAAAATAACTTCTAAAATGAATTTTTTCTTATTAAAAATTTATAAAAGTTGAAAACAAATTGATAGTTTTGGGGCCCCTAGAATCATGGGGCCCTAGGACTTGTTCTATAGGTAAATCCAGCACTGTTCACACTACACAGGGTGATTCAAAAATGTTGTACCAAAATTTACAGACTTGTAGAGGATAAAATTCTGAGTAAAAAAATTCTAATAGCGTTTTATGATTTGAGGCTCCCTTTAAAAGATATAACCCTTTAAAGCTAGTCAATCACCATCGAGTTCCCAAAGCGTCACGATGCGTCGCGTTATCAAGACGCGACGCATTACGTCGCTCTCCTATTTACTACTTAACCCTTTAAAGCTAGTCAATCACCATCGAGTTCCCAAAGCGTCACGATGCGTCGCGTTGTCAAGACGCGACGCATTACGTCGCTCTCCTATTTACTACTACAGTATAAAATATTTCAAGATAACCTGACAGTAAATCCACTACCATTGTGGTGGCTCTTCCGATCTCAAGATAACCTGACAGTAAATCACTACCATTGTTGTATTTCTACACAAAGGAAAATAGTCCTTATTAGTAAAATTGATATACTATCATAATTTGTTGTTTTGGGAAATAAAATATCGAAATATTAAATTATTGAGATGATTTAAAAATATATATTTTAAAATCATATGACAAAATTTAACAAAATATTGTTGTTATTTACAAATCGCGTATGAATACAGTGTTTCCTTTGGTAGTTCGGCTGTCAGGTTATCTTGAAACAGACTATAGATAGTTAGAAGGCGAGCGACGCGTCTTGGCAATGCGACACGTCGTGACGCTTTGTGTATACTGTATATATATTTCGATTGAACTCTCGAAATCATAAATTTTAATGGTTTACATCAGCGGTTCTCAATTTTTTCATAAATGCGTATCACCAAAACCAAAATTCAAAAACTTCAGTATCATCAACAAAAATATGCCTCGTATGCAAATGGGAAGTCATTACTATACACGTACCGCTAGTCAGTGCTAGATTAACCCTATAAGCAAAGTAAGCACGTGCTTAGGTCATCAAGGGAAGATGGCACCACAGAAATTTTTCATAGCGCCGAATTTATCATTTTAAATTATTAAATTAATTAAATTTATAGCCATTTTCAAAATTTAATGAAAAATGAATAAGTTCTGTTTATAAAGTATTCTCTCTTGTGTCATCATGCTTATCCTGCAAAATAAAGTAAACTGTGCTCAGATTGGAAGTTATACAAATTTTGAATAAATCTTAACGCGTTTGAAACAGTGCAAGTGATGGTACTAGCTCATAAGAAGTTCACTAGTGATAGTTGCCAACTATCACTAGTGTTAATTGCATGTGAATTCATAACCTCATTCTTGTTTTCAAAGTCTCAAAGTTGCTTAATGACTATTCCAATAGCACACACAGCTCTGGCTGTTTAGTTTATTAAAATGTAAGTACGTTTTATATATTTTGAATTACAAGTGTAAGGGGATACCAAAATTAATTAGTGCTTAGGGCATTTAAGGGTCTTAATCAGGCCCTGCCGCTAGTCATGTCTCCTGTATCAGCAGTTCTCAACCAGTGGTACGCGTATCACTGATTGAGAACCGCTACTATAGATAATTTCTATGATAAATTATATAAATTTTAACTTCTTTCAGTATTTTTAACTGAGAGAATTTAACTCTTAACTGAATTTTAGAATGAAATGAACCCTTTAATTTAATAGTTTAATAATTTTATATGGAATACAGTATTTTTAATGTTGTTTGAATCCGTTCTTACTCAGTTTTCATTCTTAAAATTTCGTAAAATCTAAAGTTTTATAATTTATTTATTAAACTAGATCGACTTTAATTTTTCAGCTAATTGATTTACGCCAAATTTTATGTTATTAAATGATTATTTAATTATATTCACATCCCTCGACAAACTAAAAAATTCATATCACGTTTCCAATTTAAAATTTTCAAGTTTTTACAGAAACAAAAGATTTTTTTGTGTGTGCAAACCCACGAAAAATATTTTTTTTTTAGTGAAGTATGACAGAAAATTGAAGCGTATGCGATTTTTATCGTTGCTTCAAACGTCACCTTTGGATATTTTTTTTATATCTGTATCAATACTTCTCACTACAACAACAATTTTTTTTCTATCCGTATTTGAATCAGAAAGCAAAAAAGAAAAAACTGTTACTAAGAAAACAAAATCAGAATTAATAGGAATGAAAAATATTTAGCTACCTGGTGGTTGGAAGTAAAATTGTTATTGGACAGCTTTAAATGACAGAACTAACACGGGTAACAGTACAAGAAGGAAGAGAATGATGTGTTTTATTGGCAATCTCGAAGCGTAAGGTTATTTACTCAAGGGAGACAGTTTGTCACCTATAGTTTGACGTTAAACTGCACTTCCTTCTTGTTTTTCTGCCAACCATCTTTAATTAAAGCTTTCAATACAAAAATAAATTTAATTAAACTTAATTCATACAAGTATAAAAACACTCGATAGAGATCAGTGCAAGAGATTTCTCTCGTTTAATCTTTAGAAATTCTTAAAATTTAAGCAACATTTTAAATCTTATACACTGTAAAACAATTATAGAACTTTTATCTTTAATTCGTTCGAGTTTATACAGTATAAAATGGTAATTTATGCTGCTTTAAATTTGGTAGTTTCGTTCATGCGAAAATGGCAACAGCAACAGTGACTTAGCAGTTTGACTCGCATAAAATAGTTAATAATTTATAATTAAAAACAAAAAGTAACAAGCCAAACATAATAAAATTCAGTAAATTATCTAATTTACCTCTTAAGATGACCTTAGCCAAAAAAAATAGCATGGTAGATGCTTTTACGTTAATAAAAATTCGGGTTTAAAAGCCAAACTAGACTTACTGTTTACAAGTAAGTAACTTTGTAATGAATAATAAAAATTAATAAAGGAAAAAATATTTGTCTAAATAATCCAAAAACAGAGATTAAAATATAATAAATTGAAATTTAAATTACAATTAATGGATAACAATTAAAACACTTCATAAATAATTGAATTTCGTTACGTGACGTGATATTTTTACAGCTATAGTAACAATATTCACATAAAAAATATATATCTTTTCATCAAAGATAATTTCGTGTAAATTGATAATTATACAAATAATAATAATAATATTTTTGCAATTATTTTCGCATTAAATTTATTAAAAATTTATTTTCTCCATAACACGATTAAATAGCAAAACAAAAAAGGGATAAAATTAAAAACAATTTCTGACTTACGGTAACGATAAAGATAATATAATCCCGCTCGAGTAAGTTATACTTTTAAACAATTATAAATGCGAATCGAGAGTCATTAATCATCTGCTCATAGTTTTAGTCTTTGTTAGAGAGAGAGAGAGAGAGAGAACATTAGCATACTTTCGTGTAAAGTTCTACTCACGCAAACATAAATCGAATAAAATGCTGTTATAAAGTTTGACTTTGGCGTAGTGTTATTTTTTTATAGTTTATAACAAATTTAAACTTTTTTAAATAATCGCTTCGCTTCTCGGTATCGATATCTTTTACTATAAAAATAATTTTTTTGGAGGCATTCAGTTAAAAAAAAAAAAAAAAACACATTTTCTCAATTTTAACATCTTAACAGATGATAAAAAATTGGCAAAACTTTTATATTATATAATATTTTATCGCAATAATTTTATTGTGTGTGAAAATAAAATAGAAACATACTTTTGCCTACTTTACCAGAAGAAATATTTAAAAAAATATATATAGAAAAAAAATTTTTCATTGTTAACAGATGCTGAATATTCCTGAATGATGTTTTGTTGCAAACGTTTCAAATAATAATAATAATAAACAAAATGGTTGGAGCCTATTCGCAACACGAGGAAAATATTAAATATAAAATGGTTTACTGTTGCAGTAGTCAGAAATTCTTTTATTATATATATATATAAATTAATTATTATTTTAATTTTTATATAATTAATTTATAAAATTTAAATACGATCTTATATATATACTATAACAATCTGTAACGAAATGTGTTCATTTTTTAACAAAAAAAAATATGTTTACCACTTTTCAGAGTGTTTTTCTTAGAAAAATAACTGCATTACGTGCTTAGAAAAAATATATATAAAATTTTATTTCATAAATTCAGAATATTTATTATTTTTTCTTTATTTTTTACATTACGATTTTGATAATTATTAATTCTATTCTCTTTGCTGTTATGCTAGCACATAGCATGAATTCAATACTAAAATTCGATTTTATCGTCAGTGCTGCGTGTACTTATAAGGTAATAACTATATTAGTGTTCTATATGTTTCTTTAGTAGTAAATAATTAGTTTTATGTAATTATGTCCGCATGAGAATATTGTTTCAGTATAGGCTACACAAATTTTCCTAGCTTTATATTAATTTTGGAATTTATTGCTGTAATAGCATCGTACGGGAAATAACTACATCTTCATGTTTAGTTAATAAATAAATTATTAAAAAAAAATCCATATTTAAATTTTAACTGATAGTTTTAGCATTAAAAACTTTGTTATATACAGTAAACCTTTGATATTTCCGTTGTTTACTTCTATATTTATATTTATATATAAGCCTGCTGCTATAGTAACAAACGTAGGCACTAAGTTGGCCAAACAAGATGACAAAACAGAACACGAAATTCTTTTCTTTATGAATTATTCGGAACGAAATTTTTAATATTACTCTTACGATGTGAAAATCTTGTTATAGTAGAAATAAATCTTTGTTTTTAAACATGTAAAAGTGTGGATAAAAGTCGTATCAAACTAACAAGAAGAAAAAAAATCCAATTGAATTTTGTTTATTTAGTAGCATTGCCGCGTTAGAATATTTCCTGTATTTATTCATAAAGCCAATTTCTGTAAGAGACAGAGAAATTCCTGTTTTGCTAGAAAATCTTTACCTTTTTATATTGTTACGTTAAAAGCATTTTAATGATTTTCATTAACGAAACGTATATACTGTAAACGTTTATCTGAAAAAAAGAATGGGTTAATAAATAATGTAAACATTATTTCTATTTAAAATTTTTTACATCTGCTTCGTTTACATTACTATAGTAGCACGTTAAATGTGTACATTGTACGAGTTGTAATAAGATACCGAATATCGATTTTTATTTTATTTTATTTTATTTTTTTCGCTATATCCTTTGTAAAGTATACAATTCGTTTGTGAAAATAATTTAAAATAGTAACGAAATAACTCATTTTAACCGTACAAGTTTACGTCTTTCCAAAATTTTCGTCAGTTAAAATAGCAATTTTTGGTTTACAGGATTTTGAAAGCTACTGCTGACTCATTGATCTATTAAAAATTTAATAATAAATTATTCGAGTATTGACAATTGAATCGCAGAATATTGACTAATTATTTACTCTGTGACTTATTATTATTGACTCTGCGATTCAATAATAAGTCAAGGA
Source organism: Olivierus martensii (assembly GCA_000484575.1). Lineage (NCBI taxonomy): Eukaryota > Metazoa > Arthropoda > Arachnida > Scorpiones > Buthidae > Olivierus > Olivierus martensii. The sequence goes on along the minus strand of AYEL01061434.1, from coordinate 23,461 downwards.
GTGATTTGAAAATCAGTTTGTGATTTATTAGACAGTTTCAGCAACGTGTAGCACATAATGACGTAGATGGCTGGAATGACGAAATCATGGCGTCATTTCGAGTTGTCTCTAGAAATTTCCTCACGTCCAAACGTGATTTAAGGAAAGGTTCTATACTGACGTCATTCGTTCGCGTTGTACACGTCGAAAATGGCGAATTCGACGCTTAAGCAGGAAGGTTCACGTTTTTGATTTTCTTTGTTTATAGTAACTAAATGAGTAAATATAATGTCATATCTTTTAGTATGCACGTTCCTCAGACTTGTATCTATGATATGGTAATTAAATTTTGTGTTAAAAACATTAAAAACCATAACTTGAAGACTTACTTTTATACCATAATTTTAGTCGGGATTTCACTGCATGAAAAAAGCTTTGTTTCATTTTTATTTAATCTAAATATTTTTTCTAGTTACTGTCGAAGTGGTTTTGACAAAATAGAAAAGGCAAAACCAGCCGCCGGACTCGAATGTTCGTGTTCTGCGCGAGCGTATTAAGCGAATCTGATGTCATATACACGTGACGTTATCTGGGTAGTTAAGGGAAGTAATGACTTGCTGAAGCAGATTTCTTCTACAAACGCGCGTGTGGAACGTGAACCCAATGACATCATTCTTCTTCTCATTCACGTTCGCGTCAACGCCTTCTGAAGCTGTCTATTATTTTCTCTATGACTTATACACTAAAGGCGTGACAAACTGAACGCAACGCGAAGCGAAGCATAAGAAAGCAACTTCGCGCTGTTGCGCGCGTACAATGTGTCCTGGACTAGCTTTTCCCGTGCGGCTGCTCGAGTTAACGCGCGTAGCCACGCGAAAGGAAATGAAAAAATTGAATTTTAACCAATCAGCACGCACGAACAATATGGTGTTGTAAGACGCTGAGGAAGCAATCAACCAATAGAAACGAATGTTTTATATACTTGGAAAATGGAGAAAGTTCAACCGTGTGGTTGGGATTCTGATATACAATTTGTTTTAGAAGTACAAAAAAAAAATATGTCTACATAACATGAGATTAAAATAATACCGAAAATATACGATCATTTCTTTCTAATTACAAATCAATCACACTTCGCAAACGACCTCTATCAGCAAATCCATGAAACATGAGAAACAACTCGGCTGCAATATAGACAGGCTGCGGCGCAGTGCAATGCGAAGCGAAGGCTGCATACTTTTCTGTAATCTTTCCTTCGCTTCGCGTCGCGTTCAGCGTGTCGCGGCCTTTACATTTGTAAGTGCATTAGTCAATTGAAGTCAATAGTCTGTGATTTCAGAAGTCAATTGAAAATCATTCTCTGATTGCTTATCTCCGAATTATCCAATTGTAATTCTGGTAAGTGATTCGCATACAAGTGACTGACTCATTACAACCTTCTGAAACTACGAATCATTAATTGATCTTACGTAACAGATACTGTTACGATTTAAATTTCCAGTATTTTGTACGTTTATTAACTGTTAAATACAATTTTCTCAAGTATGCAAACATATACTGTACATGTGATATCATAGATTTAACTTCCGAAAGATGAACGACTGACAAATTAAATTAGAAACATTTTTAGAGCACCATATATTGAATTTTTGCAATCTGCTGTATGCACTCTGAAGCAAAATATTTGTCGTTGCAAGATAAAGTTTTCGACAGAAAAAAATGCGAAATCATTCCAATTATCAGCTTCTAAAATTAAGCAACATTAATTTTCGGTTTTGTTTCTACTATATTAAATTCAAATTAATATTTTAAACGTGAAAATTGCATTGCATTTACTTAATGCATGAGTTTTGAACTTCATTAATGAAACATGGAACTGCCATTAAGATCAGCCTGTTAATTTATGTGCATAAGCTTCAGATACTAGCTTATTAACAACTGCATTAATAACATTCTCTCTCTCTCTCTCTCTAATGGAGATTAATGGCAATTTTAATTAATAAAAATCTAACTTCGATAATTGATTTAATTTTTCCGTAATGTTTATTTATATTTGTTGCGCATTAAAAATATTATTCTTTGAGAAAAACACTAAAATTATTCTCCGAAATTTATGATGTTTACTATATAGAAACTGCATATTTTCGATAAAATTGCTATGACTATAAAATAACTTTAAAATCTGCAAAGTGCACGCAAACTAATCTAGATAGATACTTACAGTAATCCTATAATGCAGGTATAACTTCTTTAAATTGCTCAAACTGTCTTAATTACGTTATAACTACCATCATCAGAAACTCATATCGCAAACTTAATTCTCGAGTTCTACCTGCATAAAGTACTATTCGCTTCAGACTTCAATGCATTTATTATAATTAAAACTTAGTTAATTAACTTTAAAGCTATAGAGTATCATAAACAGCATCCCTGTTGATTCGTTATAATGTACATCACACAATTAATTCTTACATGACGATTATATTACCACACTCATTTGAATAGTAAAACTAGTTGACATCACAGAGATTAAATGAATGATGGCTATTACAATAACCAAGTCGAATAATTCCTTTAAGGATAAATTACTGAACGTGAAAGGTATTGTAATCGTGCAAAATATTTAGTTATGATGAGTAATGAAACGGTCAATCATAATTATCAAAATTCTCTTCGATATAAAGCGAACTTGATGTGCGTGATTAAGAATGTGATAATTCAGGAAACTTTGGAGTATTGTTAACTTTCGAACATAAATCATAACAAAATAGGAATATTTGGAGAACCCTGTCACAAGTTATGTTCATTAATTGTTACGAAACTTCTATTTAAAAAGAAAAGGTAAAGAATATCGTTTAAAAGTATTTAATATGTAGTTCGTTACCTGTAAGAGCGATGCATAGAAAGTATTGAGATTTTTGCTATTTCAGTGTAGATATAACAACTAATGTAGAATCAAAAAAATTATTTACAATGAATTTTGTCTTATTGCAATAATTTAGACTTTGATATTACTCTTATTCATTTCGTGTATTTTTAACCCTTTAAAGCTAGCCAATCACCGTTGAGTCACAAAGCGTCACGATGCGTCACAATGCGACGCGTCTTGGCAACGCAACGCGTCGCATTGCGTCGCTCTCCTACTTACTACCAGGTTAGTAAGAAGGCGAGCGACGCATCGTAACGCTTTGTATAATCGATGATGATTGGCTAGCTTTAAAGAGTTAAGAGCGATTGAGTAATTGGATATTGCTTAACATAAAACAATTTATTACCCATAATAATAATGATAATAATGTTGGAAACAAAAAAATCATTCTTAAAAGTTTATTTAAATTCATTTTTATATGAAATTTTAGGGAAGACCGTGGTAAGATGATAATATTTACCTAATTATTGGCCAAACCATTTCATAGATTGAAAGGAAACTTTAATATTTTGTACTTTTAAAACAGTCAAATATATATGCTATGTTATGAAAATGATATGTCAAATGCTTATGGAGGGGAGAAAATATATTCAGATGTATCTCAAAAGTTCATCTTACTTCTAGGCCGGGTAAGATGACGAATCAGTAGCAGTAATCGCAAATAAATGCACTACATCTTTCACAGTGAAAGCAAACTTCGTGCCACCATTCTTTATATTGGTACACATTACGTGTTCTTAACGAGAATTGCTTCGACAAGAATCTTCACAAGCTTTCTTTGTTTCCTGGTTAAATCTATGTGGTATGTTGTAATATATTACGATGTAAGGAAAAAATCGGGCGCTCTCTGTCTCAATTTTATTAGAGTTAGATGACAAACATACCGATAATGTATTCGTCAACTTACTCCCGCCATCTAACCCCGGTTAGCCACTTTTATGAACTCTACTTTTATGCGAGAAACTAAACGTCGCAAAGTGACCTTCTGTCAATAATAGAAACTAAATCGACACACGTACACATAAAGTATTTGCATAACTTTCAAATATATGATTGTGTTTATGTTAAACTGTACCTTAATCAAAGGGAAATTTATATAGAGCTGAATAAAAACATTCGTGACACTGTAGAAATCATACCTTCCATCGCTCTCTTTCACCCAGTACTTACTGGATAAGCACAGCAACTTACAGCATATGATGCATGGATCAATGAAGAGTTTCCGAATTATATCAAATTTATCAACTTACCTAGACTACCTTAACTATTTCTGTTAATATTCATCGTTGTAATCGTTTCAATAATTTTATTTTTGTACGAAATTTGACCTAGTAAACAAGTTATATTAAAAAAACTCGTACATGATACTGTTTGGAAGAAATCAACATGAGTAAGCTTTGGATCGTTCTCTTGTTTAAATATTCTTATTTTACTATTGAATATGAACGAAATATTTCTTGTATATCGTCCAAATTCAGTAATTTCTTATCAAAAATCTAAATTAAAGTACTTACTCTAAGTTCTCGCTTATCCTTGTTGTTCGTTTGGAGATATTAAATCAAATACAATATATATAGCTTTGTTCTCTATGAAAGAAGACTTTCTTTAAATGTAAGAATCTAGTTTATCAGAACTAATTTAAGCAGGATTATAAATAATTGAATTTGGTTTCCTTACTCGAAAGGAATATACGGATTATTGTATTTGTTCGATATAACTATATATATCACTTAGCCCATCTTGTTGTTAATGTAGTGGTCGCATACCTGGTAGAAGATAACCAAATTCAATACATAAAGGAATGGAACAAAGTAGATTAACAAAAGAAAGATGGGAGTAATTGCAAAGGAAAAAGTACCATACTAGCCACGAAGAAGCGATAAAAAAATGCAATTTTGAGTATATAAACCTAAATTTTTATGAAAGTTAAACCATTATCTCTCTGTCAGAAATCATTTTGATAACTTCTAAATTACAGAAGCGGAAAGATTTCTAAATTTTATGAGACCAGGTATAGAAATTACATGAATGGCTATTAATTATCATACGATTGAGAGTTAACAGAGAAAGAAAATTGGAATAAAAAGTAATACGCGCTTAAAATTTTGTAAAGCTACTAAATCATCTATAAAAGATGCAAACTTGCCTATTATAACTTTAATACAGACTGGTTCTCTTTGTAGAAAGTTTAATTAAAGTTTGGGAATAATCTTGGCTGCTTATATATAATTTGATATACCGAAGTGTAATACGAACTCTTACAATAAATATCTGACAGCGCTTAATAAGCTAACCCGTTATTTTTATAGCTGGCTGGAACTCATAAAAGGGATTTATGCCTAACTCCACTATGAAAAGTTTCAAGAAAATCAGTACACGTCACACAAGTCCGCGGAAGAGTTAATAAAGGACAAAACAAAATATACGGTGTGTAAACCAGTATAGATAGTGACAGGTCGTTGTCAAAACTTTTCTGACAATGGTCGGACATAATTCGTTCGTTTATGTGTTCGACGTAACACTGTCTAACGTTTATGACATCCGTTGCATGTCAGCGTGCGGCCAGATAAATTGCAATTTACCACCACCTACGGCCTATACGTACTACCTACTACTGGCAGTAATTAACCCTGGAGGAAATTTAAGTGGATGGCTTCAAACGTCCCAAAGAGTGGTCAATTTTCGAGATATCAACCGAGTGCACCTTTTGCGTATTCGTTTGGTCCGTTGGGTAAACTGTAACCAGGCTTTATTTGACGTGTGGATGCTTTCCACCATTCACAAAACGCAATTAGTTCTGTTCTTCCTGGGATTTAGGTAGGTGAAAAGAGATCGATTTGTGAATAACTTTGTGTTTGTAACGAAAGAAAGATATTTAAACTTTTCGCCGAAGTTATAAAAGAGAAAAACAGGAAACATTTATATAAAAATCTTGTTTTTACATACAATATATTCAAAAATATATTATTACAAATGTTAGATATGTAATATGGAACTTATCTTTTCGACAAAGCTGTGTAAACTTTCTTGTTTATATTTAATAAAATTTTGTTAGGATTTTTAATTTGTAGAAAACATTAATATTTATTATGATATTTTATTAAAATTAATAAATGCAGTCGAAGCTGGTTATTAGGGAGACGGATATAAGGGAAATTCGGATATAAGGAAGATAATTTTTCATTTTTCTGTACTCTTCCTTGCGATGACCTACTTTTTATCCTGCTTTACCTCGGCCGGCCATCGGTGTAATTTATTTTAAAAAAATAATAAAAACATCATAAAAAGCCAATTTGTTGCTTTTTGTATTAATAATTTAAAAATTAATGAATACAAATTAAAATTGTAGTTCCTCTAAAAAGACAAAATACGCAGGTGGCGCTGTATCCTAAAAATGGCGCCACCTAATAATTTGTTATATAAGTTCGTAGAAGTTTTAGAATTATACTCCAGTAATCCAAGAAGAAGAGTTATACTCCAAGGGTACAATTGTCGCCTTACCGAAGCACGGCGAAAGTAGTACTCATCGAAAGGGGAGCCGAAACACGCAAAAAAATCCCTAATGGACCAGAGGTCAAAGATCAAACGTTACGAGATACAGAGGCATCTAGGCGGCATAGGTAGTGGAGCATGGTAACGGGACGCGTCGCGAGGCAGATCGCAGCGACGCCAGGCACAACGCCATTTGCAATAAACAGGGAACTTTGCGGGTCTATATCTCGTAAATGTTTGATCTTTGACCCTTGGTTCACTAGGAATATTTTGCGTGTTTCAGCCCTGCTTTCGATGTGTACCACTTTCGCCGTGCTTCGGTAAGGCGACAATTGTACCACCCATTTTATGTATACAAGATCCATAACCGGTACTTTGCCCATTCGACGACGCGCCGATTTGTTGCTCATTCGGATATAAGAGACAATCAGTTATGAGGGACAAAAAGTGTAGGTCTCCTCGATTCCCTTATAACCGGCTTCGACTGTACTTAATTTATTTACTTAGTTTAAAATTCTTCGATGTTTAAACGAAGCTTAAAATTAATGAAAATTCGATGCTCCTATATGAACCGTATACAATTCAAGATGACGACTCATTCTACTTTCTACTGCTGCATCTTCTTTAACTTTATACAGACAGCATGATGCAGTAGAAAATGCAGACAGAAATATATACAGGCTTCATGATGCAAGAAAATGCAGATAGAAATGTAGGAAATGTACACAGACTGCATGATGCAGTAGAGAAAGTAGATGACTCATTCTACTTTTTTTACTACTGCATCTTCTTGAACTGTATACAGACTGCATGATGCAGTAGAAGATTCAGTAGATGACTCTTTCTACCTTCTACTACTACATTTTCTTGAACTGTATACAATTCAAGATAATGCAATAGTATTTTTATTGAATTGAATACTATATATAGTTCAAGAAGATGAATTGTATACAGCTCAAGAATATTTGAACTCTATAAAAATTCAAGCAGATGAATATACTCTGTATACAGTTCAAGAAGGTGAAGTATTAATTTACCTAAATTTTGTCAATTTTTAAAAATTCTGAAGAATTTACGTATCATTAATTATTAGTCTTGCTTTAAACTGGATTTACTGCATTGCTGCGTATGTACAAACAGTAAATTTTTAACAAAGAACAATATAGGCTGCAAATTGTAATTTTGAATTAAGATATAATGGCAATATATTAATAAATTTAATGAAATAACAGGATTAGTTTACTCAAGAATTTTTAAACATGGCTACTTTAGCATCTTACTTCATAATATACTAGCTTTGAAAAAATTCGCTAGAATCGTCATAAATTTAAAAAAAGATATTCAGAATTTCATATTAGAATTACATATTTCGTGTATTTTTAATATGAAATTCGGGAAACAAGAATTATTCGCCTATGAAAAATATTTTTCATATCGAATAATTCTGGTCTTTTCTGAAATGGTATTTCTGCTTTTTATGATAACTGCCTTACGTCGTGGAGAATAAAACCGTCTTATCGACATCACCAGATAGTTTTTGGCCGGGTTTTAAAGTAATAAAATATTAAAAATATCCCTAAAATTAATATAAATTAATTATTATGAGTCTTACATTTACTCCAGAAGTGCTATCATATCTTTTTTACTTTACACATATTTTGCGAGCAAAGGAAACTGAATTAATCGGCGCATCATGTGGTAAATTATTAAAAATTGCTTAATTAATTAAATAATGGAGAAATAATCTTAAATTCTTGCATTTAAAACTTCATATAATATCTGAAAGCTGAAAAAAAAATGGCGATCATATTTTTCCATTCATGATGCCAAATAAAAATTTACAATTTTCACAGCCACAAAAAAATTTATATATTAAAAATTTCTAATTATTCTTAACAAAATTAATTATTTACATATTTAAGTAATTGTTAGATGATTATAAAAAATTTCTAATCTTTATCATCTGTTAAATCTTAAGAGGAAAAAAATTCAGCAAAAATTTCTCAACTCGAAATATTTTCTTTTAAAGTTTAGAATTTAATTAATAATTTTAAAATTTGGATAACTTTATTAATTATAACAGAGGAATATTTAATTAAAAAAAATTCATACTGAAGATGCTTTTTTAATTATACTCCTATTTTTATAATATTTAAAAATCGTGCTTTTTTTTTGACATCATCGATAATTTAATTATGCCAATAAAGAGAAGAATGAGAACGTTCTTCTCTTTATTGGCATAATTAAATTATCGATGATGATGATAATGATAATGATGATGATGAAATTTTCTATTCATTCGCATTTTAATTCAAAAGTTAAAACATTCTTTAAAAAGTTTTTTTAAATATTAAAAACAGAAGTTTTGATCACAACATTCATTTTTTCGAATGCAAGAGTTCTAAACTTTGCATTGTGTTTATACCATTTTTTTAATGGTAAAACTGATACTTTTCGTGTTAAACAAAGCATGCATACATTTAAATATAAAGAAATCTGTGTACCAAAATTAAAAAATGAAGAATAACTTTCGAAAAGTCACGAATATTACATTGAAAGAGTCGTTGCATCATTTTATTTCATTTATTCTTTTAAACTGACAAATAAAATAACTTTATTTGAACAGTTACCAAAAAAATGAAGAAAAAATGAAGTGCAACACATAAACCTACACTTTTCAATTTTTCAGAGAGGATTTATTTCAAAAGATTTCAGAATTATTGAAGTGTTCTGAACAAAGTATACTAGATATACGAGATAGCAAGACAGGATTTCAGCTCTTAATCCATAACTTATATGAGCAAAATTTATCCCGGCTGGTGAACGATTTTAAGAATTCTACTGATTATTTTTGATTTAATGTATAATATAACTGCTAAAAAAGTTTTAAAATACATTAAAAAAATATTATATATCGTATACAGTTTCCTATAATTCAATATTTATCCTATCTTTCCTGTTGAAGTATGAGTTACTCTCTACGTTAAAAAGTAAAGTCAAACAATGTAAATAATGGATAACAAAGAATAAAAAAGTTCATTTTCTTGTGTAGAAGTAATAAATTTCGTTTTAAACTCAATTTTCTCGAAAATAATTTTAAAATAAATGGATTATTAAGTTATAATTTTATTACTTAATTAAAATTCTTCTTGAATAAAAAATATATATATATGTATATCTGTTTAGAATTTTCTAAAAATCTGATACGGTTTTCTATAAAATTCGAAAAATCGATTACGAGTTTTGTGTGAATCGTTTAGAATAATTATTTGACAGTAAAGATGGTGGTATGTTCAATGATGCAGTAAAGGAGTGATGATCAATCATTAATAATCGCTTTGGCTAATGTAACTAGAGATAATTAGATGTTATGTGTAGAAACACAGTTTCGAACTTAATAATAAATTATAAACTTTAAAGAAATTCCAAGAAATTTAATCTTCGTTAATATTGATCGATCTTCGATGAGTAACTTTATATTTCAGTATACATATATGAAGAGTTCGATATATATTAACTCTTCATGAAGTTGTTTAATGATTATACTATAAAATTTATTATCTTGTTAACATTTTTATATGTTTACTACGAGTATATCAAATAAAAAATATCAAAAACTGTACAGATAGTAGTAAAATCTTAGATTTTTTAACGCATGCAATGCAACCTTTTATGCACTGTAAGATGGACAGATTTAAAGTTATAGTTAAAAAAAATGGAACTTTATGCAAATCCACAGTTTAGAAATTACTCACATGGCATTTAATATTCTTCTAATTTCGTATTAATCACGAAAAACTGAAGAGATAAAGCAAAAATGATTAGTTGGAGTTAGTCAATCTAAAAATGAATTAATAAAATTAATTACGGAGCCGTTTGATTGATTTATTAAAGGTTAAAACCAGAATGATTTTATTAGGAATCAAAACGAAATCGGTGAAAATGTCATTTTTAGACATCCAAAAAAGGTTAATTTTATCCGAAACGTAATTTAAAATTAATCATTTAACCGAATTTTAACATTTCTGGAAGAAAAAAAAATAGAGTGCAGAATTGGAAAAAATGGCAGAAAGGACAATTATTTTATGTCAAGAATCTGTTGATTTACGGTTCAGGATTTAACCTGTACTGAAAGTAATTCTGCGCTATCTACCAAGTTCTTAACTCTCTCCTCTATTAGACAAATAATAGATTTTTCAGAGTGGAAAATGGATTCGTGATCTTCGGGAAAGAGGAAAAAAAAAAAAACGAAACGAAGAAGTAAAGATTTTCATTGATGATGATTTCCTTCGCTTCAGTTAAATGTGAGGATTTCAAAATGTCAATTGTACTTAGGTTCAGGATACAAGTCTATCCTACATAATCTTTCTACATGGCATTGCGAAGAAGTATTGATTCGAAGATAAACCAATGGACGAATTTCTCTGATAGACAGTTGCCGATTGAAACAGAAAGTATTTTCAAAACAGTTTGACAATCGATGGATTATCATTCGTTTAACTTAGCGAATCGATCAATTTTTCAGGAGCCGTTTCCTTTAACAGTCAATCATCTATATCTATGTATCAGAAACGCTTTCTCCTACTTGATTTATCTTTTCAGTTTTATCTGGGATCCAAAAATGAGTTACTAACTTCCGATAAATCAATCTTAAGTTGCTTCAAAAATCTAATGCATCCAAGAATTCACTTTATGCTCGTTGTAAATCGATACATTGCTTTACTTATGTTTGTGTTTATATAGATATATCATTGATCTAAATTGTTCACAGTATCAATCCTGTGTAGGAATTTCAAGTAAAAATTCACAAAACAAACTAGTTTCGCTGTTAGACTATGCATTGCAAGCTTGATTCCTGATGTACATTTTCCCATTATTGCCTATGATCTTAATCCGTAAAAGGACATCAACGACCAACATTCATTCTGTTAATGCGTACATAAATCCACCGTTCAAAATTGTTTCTGTCTTCAACAATACTTACAGTTATATAAAACATAAGATGAAGCACTGGATATAAAGATATAAACATTGAAAGGCGATCTTAGATAAGTGAAAATTGCAAAAGAATATTGGATACAATTTTAAAGTTTAAAGCATAGGCGTAAATGCTGGAAAATGGTAGATAAAATTGAAGAACAGTATTAGATACAAGAGGGATATAGAAATTCTCCTATAATGGAAGAACTTGTATATAGATACAATGCTGGAAATGGATGAACAATCATAAATTGGGAACAGATGAAAAATCTTCAGAGGGCAACGATAGAACGAGATAAGATGTAAACAATTTAAAATATCTCAAAATAGACTTTTTACATGCATGTTAAGCATTATTATTTAAGCATGTTGAGTAATACAAAGTAATAATTCTTATTTTTATGCCATTAAAGCCTTAACGAAAATTTTACAGTAATGAATGGGGAATTTTTTATGATTTTCTAGGATATTTGAAGTCTGTAAAGAAAAATTATCAAATTGAACATCTTTTACGCTTTACAGGAATTTAATTTATAGTCAATCGAAACAAGTTTCACGTCTACATACTGATATATAGAAGATTCAATTCGGAATAGTCCAAAAATAATATCCTGCTTCTGTAGCATCGCATCAATTCTAGCTAAAAATCGATAGCGGTTGTCTTAAGATTTAACAGACGAAAACAATTCTAAAGTGAAATTCTAGACAGGATCATTCGAAAAATTAATAATTTCCTTTCTTTTTTTCTTAAAAGAACATCCACCTGACATTTCATATAACTGAAGCAGACAATCACATCTCTCTTTATTCCACCTGAGACTTGTTCTGAAGATGGAAAGCTGTTTTTCTTAAATGGTGTTTTGGATTTCGACAACAATTTTTGCTTGTAAATCCATATCAGTCGACAATATAGTAGTTATGAATTCCTGAATAATTTTCCAGTTTGGAATTTTTCAGACTTTTTTTACTTCATTCTTAAAACTAGACTTGGAATTTTTATATATTTATGTTCGTTATATAATAAAGAATTTCTGTAATGACTTTTTCAGATTTTCTCTCCATATGTTTGAAGTATGTATGGTCGACTACAACTTCTAAAGAGCATGATTTTCGATATCTGAAAGTAATTGTTTAATTTTTAATAATTAATATAACGTAATCTCCAATCTTTTAAAATTAACTTTTTCTCCAGTATTTATTTTGTTTCTCTATATCAGAGTCTCAAACTGACGGCCCTCGCAGTGTTTTATTGTGGCTCCCAACGCTCTCAACTAAAATGAAAATGAGAATTATATTTTATGAGATAATAAGAAGTAACTCTCGCTTCGTAGCAATGTCATAAACTATTATTCAGTAGTTTGATTTTAATGAAATGTAATTGAACGAGATTTTTCGATTGGCCTTATCGACGTATACGTAAGATGACAGTGACATGATCACTGTAAGATGAGTTTTTCAGATCGTTGACACAAACTAATTGCTTTCCTGCAAGAACTACATGGGTTTGTGCGAAATTTCTTTCCAAACAACAAAAAGCCACAAATGAGAACCTGTGTTTTTTGGTGCAAATATAATAATAAGTTCCAAACAATCCTTCTTTGAAGGAATGAATATAGGACGTGCTAACGGGCTTGTTAAAGATTTATTTGTTGTATTATTAACTTAATTAAAAAATGTAAATAGTTATGGATATTTGAATTTTTAAAATTTTAAGGAAAGCTTTTGGTTTTGTACAAGAAAATGTGACTTTTAATGCTTAATAGAAAATTAAAGATTGATGGCGAGGAATTAAATAAAAAACATGTATAATTAAAAGCAATTTTGTAGTAATTATATTATTTTTGTAATATTTTCATTTGATTACACAAATATTTTTAATTATCCTCTCTATATTTCTGAATTCTTACGCTAAAATTTGTAAGATTGTTGCGAGCCATATCATATTTAAAAAAATTTTAAATATGATGTGGCGCGCGACAATCTTACAGGCTCATTAAATGGCTTTTAATTAAAATGAGTTTGACACGCCTGCTCTACGTCAGGGATTCAAAACTTGGGGTACCCGTATCCCCAGCGGGTTCGTGATTAGCAGATAAATAATTATATTATACTATTAATATATTCCAAAAATAGTTATGTTATCGGCATTTCCTCGCTATTCCAGTGAGATTGCTGACTATTTTTTCCTCACTGCAAGATCCAAAAACTCAAAATGCCTAGATAAGATTCAAGATAGCTAGTGAAGTTGCCCGATTAGCACCCCCTCGAGGCTTGCCTCCCTGGCATTTGCATCTTCTACGCATGTGCATGCGTAGAAGATGCAAAGGCGGGCTCCCCTCGAGGGGATGCAAAGGCGGGCTTCCACGTCAAGGCGGGCTCCCCTCTCGAGGGGAGCCCGCCTTTTGGTGGTGAGAGGGCTTGTGCCGGCAGGCACTATATCTCTGCAACCACAGCCGGGCCGATAAGGTCAGTGTCTGGATACACTAAGAAATTCCCAGTGGGGATGACGTTTTTCAAAAATCCCCGCACCGGAAGAAGGTGCGCGTGCAGATCGCACGCCGGTGTCCTAAGGGCACATTCCCCCGTCGGGATTGGGAAACCCGTTCCCGAGATGTTGGGGAGATTGTTTGATAAATCCCTTCCGTTCTTTCGGGCCTCGGTTGACTTCTATAGAGAAGCCCAGCGGTGTCGGGCAGAACTCGGTTTGGTCACCGGGTAGTCCTAATATTGTCCCAAGTAAAGAAATTCTTTCTGGATCGGTAGAACCGGGCCCCCACCCTCGCCGGTAGGATCTCTGAAGTTCCCGGACCCGCAGGACGGTCCGGGAACAACAGAGCGCCCTGCGGGTTAAGAATCTCTCAGACGTATGCCCTGCGTGAGGTACGAGTCCTCTCCAAGGATCCCAATTCCCAAGGTGGCATATGGTGCTGACGAGATGAATGGTGGGGGGATAGAAGCCTTAATGGTACCCACCCGAGAGCTGGTCGCACTCGGGCTGTAGGGGGATTTCATCCCAGACCGGGGCAGGTTGCTTCCCTAGGGAATCAGAAAATCTCGTGTAGTTGACCTGAGCATATTCGGCTTCCGGCATGGCGTTTGAGCCCGGCCAATTTACGGGGTCGGTCGATATTGTTTCTATGGTTGCCCACCAGTCATATCTGACAGTGAGCTGCATCGGGGATCGAAATGGGGGAGATTCTCGCCCTTTCCAAGAGGGGAAGGTGCCCTCTTTGGTTTTCCATTGCGTGTTCCACCCCGCCGTAGCGAATATCAGTTTAGATTGTGTTCGCTTGGAGGATCCGGCTTTGATCGGTCTTCCGTCGGGCTGCTGCGTTTACATGGTGGTTTTGCCTGACATTTGTGGTCTCCCGTAATGGGAGAACCAGTAGCAAATTCGTTCAGCCTCTTTGTTTGCTCTCAGTAAGGAAAGGTTCAGACTTTTCCGTCCTTTCGGTCTGTTGTAGACGTTTATTCGTCGCGGCAGCGCCTGAGCAAGGTGTTCTTTGAACACAGTAGCAAATCAGCCTCTTTATATTTCAGCTCCCTCTGTGGACGGAGGCGATTCTCGGCAATGTAAAGGTCGCTTCGGCGACACAGTGCACGAGGTACAGATGCGGCAGTCTTACCCCTAAGCTTAGCAAACCTGAGCGAGTCCGCTGTATACGTATTCTGTTCGCTTCGTGGACCAAGAGGTGGCAGTCGAGTCCGCACCCGAGTGGCAGGCAATGATTAAGCCGAGATTATTCTCGCAGATGTGAAGTACCCTATAGTACCCTCGTAGGTGGAGCAGGGAAGCGCTTTTTCGCCGGTCTCAGAATACAAGATGAGCCATATGCATGGGGTTCCGAATAATTTGCTAATTGCCAAAGGGGTACGGAGACCAAAAGGATTGAGAACCCTGCTCTTTGTCTTATTCTGGGAAATCTTTTTAGGTGAATGTTTAATGAATTTTTTGTTTATCAGTTCATATCATTAAAGAAATTTTATATTTATGCCAGATGAAAAATATCTCCCATTAATTAGCGTGACAGCTATCGAACATATGCAGGTTACAATAATATTTTAGTATTGTAGTCCATCATGTTGTAAGCGATATCCATGAATGTATTGAGTACAAAGCTCTTAATTGGATTATTTATTAATATTAAATCGTAAAAATGTATTTAAAAATTATAAAAAAATATAAAATATTTTTTAATGAATGAACCAAACAAAATTTTTATGTGGTTTTTTTTATTGTGTAATTCAATATAGTACTTACGGTTTTCTTTTCAGTGTGAAAATGGACTGAGAAGCTGGAATAAGAACATGATTTTTCAACTGATTGTAATCGTTAATTTTGAGATAATTTTCGGATCTAATTTTTTCGCAAATCGGTTTTCCATCCTCATATTTTTCATGCACTTCTACATCTTTCATAGTAAACGAAATTCCCAGTTTTGTGTAATTTTCTCCCGTGAAATAACGTTTAGCAGGTTCGACATAATGTACTTTCTTAAACCCGTGTATTATTCCTGTAAACACGTCATCTTCCATAAATCCGATGAATATCACACTCGATAACTCATAAATCGATTCATAAAAAGGAGAAATTGGAACATTTCGAAGATTCGTTTTCATTATTTTCTTATTTCGATGAATAAATACTTTTGCTTCCGAAGTAAAGACGAACTGATTTCTTTCGAGATAAGTGCTATAAAGTGTCGAATTGTCTTTTAAAGTTATGAGGTTTATCATGCCAGATGAAATTTCATATTTAATCAAGTGATAGGTTTTCAGTTTATACATACTTAATTCATTAGAAGTCATTTGGTCAAAATTATGATAAATATACACTATGACAATGAATATATAAGAAAATATTTGCATTTTGAATCATTCTACAAGAATTTGTTCGAAGCTAGTATTCTTATATTTAGTTAAAAAAAAAAGAATATTTAGTTTGAAATTTAAATATTCGGTTGAGTTTATAGAATATACGTGCTGGCAAGTCAGTTTTTATTTTATATTGTAATATTATTTTCATTTAGAAAATTTTTCAAAAATTTAAAGCTTAACAAGAGTTTTTTAATAATAAAATTAAACAGGAAATTTTATTTTACACCAATTATGACAAATTTATACAATTTGACATATAATAAAGAAACAAGTCACTTGACGAAGAAACAAATCCACAAGAAAATGTGTTGCACAGCGCCGGATCTAGATATTTTATCACCTGAGGTAACATTAGAAAATGGCGCCCTCTCTTCACTGATGCACATTAATACATACACATATTATTATTATTATTTTAAAATAAATCAAACAATGCGTCAACGCATACACTGATTTGTAGTTCAACTTAAACATATCATACATTTCATCCGAATACATGATAAAAGAAAAGATTTACATTACAAGAATATAATTCATCCCACCATAACATCGTTACTGCAATATGCTTAATACCCACTGAATTGATAGTTATTAAGTTAAAACAATTATTCAACAGTTCATACACTATAAAGAATCATGACATTCATTTTATCAAACGAATCATACTTAACACAAATAAGATAGAAATAATCAACAAATACAACAGAATTATAACTCCATTATCTCACCATCATTTGATCACAAATTCATAATGATACAATTTACATCATGTCAATTAGACTAGTATATAAGATTCAACTTGCTTAACATAATCTACTAAATATGTAATAAAATTTAGAAGCGGGAATGCAATAACATCAGATAAATAATCCGATCCTCCAGGATGGTAGAGCTATGGCTTACTACCCTGGAGGATCCGGGTTCAAATTCGGATCTCACACCTCCAGTTTTTCAGAAGGGGTTCGGGCCCGGCCCGTTGAATCCATTCCTTCAACCATCCGATTATATCTTTGTAGACCGACTCTACATCACGAAATATTGTGAAGTGAGGGCGGATGGCCGAGTCGGCGTGTCACGCAGGAGAAGCTGGGTTCGTGTCCCGGGTCTGGTAACGGATTTTTTCGGGATAATGAGCCCGGCCCGGTTATCCCCGTCCTTCAACATCCGGCCCACCTCCACGGGTGTGTTGCAGGCCGTGGTTGGAACCGGCCCCGCCCCCTTAGTAATCTCTCTGATTGGAAAAGGGGCGTAAAATATACAAAAAAATATTGTCAAGATAAATATAATTAAGTTTCTGTGTGAAATTGAAACTACATTTTAGCGCTCCTCATAATTTTTGCCTAAGGCGACTGCCATATTCGCCTCACTCTAGATCCGGCGCTGATGTTGCCGCTTTTTTTCCAAGGAAACTCTGAATAATTGAATAATATTGTTAAATTAATCAAATTTTTGTGATTTATTAATATTGTAGTTGATTTAAAGTAGTTTACATTAATTAATCTTGCATAATTGATTATATACAACCTTCCTTAAACCCATAAAACGTTTGCAAGAGCCGTAAGGCGATCGGCGAAGTAGCTGGATTACGTCAGCGGAAGACACACAATCTGTGTTCTTTGACGCGAATATCTCGGATCCTGCACCAGATGTTTGCAAGAGCCGTAAGGCGATCGGCGAAGTAGCTGGA
Organism: Olivierus martensii; assembly: GCA_000484575.1. Lineage (NCBI taxonomy): Eukaryota > Metazoa > Arthropoda > Arachnida > Scorpiones > Buthidae > Olivierus > Olivierus martensii. The sequence continues at coordinate 5,516 of AYEL01061434.1, read as the reverse complement.
TTACGTCAGCGGAAGACACATACAATCTGTGTTCTTTGACGCGAATATCTCGGGTCCTGCACCAAATAGGAGGGCAGTTATTTTTGAAAAATCACATACGGTCATAGTACTATCCATCAGTGGTCTTTTCGGAAGTGGGCGCTGATACAAAAATTGCAATTGCATCGAATTTTTTAAAGGAATCTTAATTTTTAAAATATGTCTGATTTCTATTTTTGCCTTTTTGACATCGATTAAAATGATAATATTAAATTTACATATGTTCTGGAATATTTATGATTGATTTTAGAATAAAATTGTAGATTGTCGCCTCGCGTCGAGCGCGTTGGCGTTCCAACGATGCGCGTCGGTAAATTTTCGTCTCGACGATCTTTTGCTAGCTCGTTAAATGAAAATAAATAAAAATTATAAATTAAAAAATTGAAAATTATATTCTTTCAGAATTGATATCCAATTTTAATTTTCTGTGATTTATAACAAGTTAATATAATATTTAATATAAATCACAGATATAGAAAAATTTTAAAAAAGAAAGATTTATGTCACAATCCAAAATTTAGAATAAAAATTCTAATTTTAATTTTCTGTGATTTATAACAAGTTAATATAATATTAATAAAAATCACAGATATAGAAAAATTTTTAAAAAAGAAAGATTTATATCACAATCCAAAATTTAGAATAAAAATTCCCCCCAAATTTTTATTCTAACACAACCAAAACATTAAAATATTAAAAGTTAATATTTTTGTCAACAGATGGCGAGATGTACTTTAGCGATTCGATTATTTTAAAAATACATTTTATTATTAAATATATTTTTATTATTAACCTTAAATTATTTATTTTTTAAAGTTTACAATAATTTAATAATAATAATAATAACAAAATTATATTTAATTAAAAACTTAACATCTTAGAAATTTATGCTATATTTGTCAGTCAATCTAACTTTGACATATATCGCCATAGTCATAGATAATTTGTGATACGTATTTAAACAATCTATTTCAAGGCTATTCCTTAATTTTCGACAGCTATTTCCAGCTAGAGTTATTATTAGTATGTAATAATTAAAATAATATTTAAAATATGATAGTTCACTTTAAAAATACCGGAGAACCAGAGGGCGTAATCATCCAGCGGTTGGCGATCGAAGGCGAACGTTATTGTTGAAGGCCAGCCGGTGAGTGACTACGCCCTCTGACATTTCAAATATGCTTATATATGCAAGTTTAGACTCGTTACTTTACAAAAGGTAGAAAACAATATTTTACAAATAATAAACAAATTAATGAATGAATTAAAGTATCTTATTTAGCATATTTATACATGTTAACAAGAGAAACGAACGTCAGGCGTATTGCTGAAAGTTCGTATCTATATACATTTTTTTTGTCAACAGATGACGCCACATTCCACTCTCTATGAATACTATGTGACAGGGTGAAACAAGTCCTTCCATGTTGGCCGGATTGGCCACGTGGAAATGGTTTGACTTTCCACTCTGGAAGATCCGTGATCAAGTCTCGGGTCCCAACCGTTGAAAATAGTTATCATGTGGTAGCCCGTCGATCTCCTCCTCCACAATCCGGCTGACCCCATGCAGGAGTGAGCAGCCTGTGGAATGGCTTGTTTCGCCCCGCCATATTGTATTCTACCAGAATGGAGTGTGACGTCATCTGTTGATAAAATAAATAAATAATACACATCAAATCTATTTGACAGAATTTGAAAATTAAGTTTAAGAAAAGATAATTTTATTTTTTATTTATAAATTAAAATACAGTCGGCCGCATTGGCCGCGTGGAAACGCTTCAGTTTTCCTCTCTGGAGGACCCTGGTTCGAGTCTCGGGTCTTACCTCTTGAAAATATTTATCATGGGGTCCGGGCCCGTTGATCCCCGTCCTCCATAGTCCGGCTGACCCCTCCGCAGGGGTGGGCAGCCTGTGGAAGGGCTTGTTTCGCCCCGCCACTTAGTACTCTTACTGAGTGGGTTGGTCGGATGGCCGCGTCGTAAAGCTGTGGCTTACCACCCTGGAGGATCCGGGTTCAAATCCAAGTGCCACACCTCCCGTTTTTCAGGAGGGGTCCAGGCCCGGCCCGTTGAACCCCATCCTTCAACCTTCCGATTGACCCCATCATAAGTGTTGGCCAGCCTGTGATGGGCTCTACAAATGGCCGCTGCCAGATACAGTATATCCCATGAGGATATGGCGGCATAATTTAACTAACCTGAATCTTCCAGTATGGAGTGTGGCGTCATCTGTTGACAAAAAAACAAGTTCTTCCACAGATTGTCCATCGCTGCGGAGGGCTCAGCCGGATTGTGAAGGACGGGATTGACGGCCGGGACCGGACTCCATGATAAATATTTTCAAAGTAAGGACCCGAAACTGGAACCCAGGTCCTCCAGAATGGAAGGCCGAAGCGTTTCCAGCCGGTCAATCCGGCCGATTCTGAATACATTTATACCACCAACTTTTATCTTCCATTTCATCTTGATGGGTTCCATCTCTTCAGGATTGAATGTCACCATTCTGTCCTGGAGAGATGGAACCCGATGGCACACTCCCGTGGCACACTGTGCGAAGAAAATACTTGAATATGTATAAATGGCGAATGCAAACAAGATATCTGCAAAGAACGTAACATTCTGTGAATGTAAAACAATCGAATTATAATGCCACAAAAGGCTGTCAGAACATAACTGGGCAATGTCTGGCTGCTATATTATCTATATAATTAAATGGTATTAATTCTTCTAGAAGTAACTCTTCTTCGTCTTCATTTTCTTCAACTTCCTTAGTTTTGAATTGCAGTGCACTACGAAGCATCTCTACTTTTTGATCTATAGAAATTTTTAGAAAACGGAAGACTCGTCCGACCACATTTTGATAACATAGATTCTTCGGTTCAACAACCAAATCTGTTTCCAGCAAAGAAGAATATTTACACTTAAAATAATATTTGTGGCGAGAAATTTGTTTCTGCCTTTCGTCAAAACTCTGACACAAACGACAATTTTTTTCTTTTATATATTGCTCATTTAGGATATCAAATAATTTCTCCCATAGTTTGACGTATATGGTTAAAAATCGTGCAGAATTTATCATTCGTTTTACTTCCTTGGAGCCATATTTCGAATAAGTCTTCATTTTTGGAACGGTGCATATCGAGAATAAGCATTTTTTAAAAACGTTGCGAGTAGTTGTAGCTAAATTATGTTTCAAAATGAAGAATAAAGAACAGAAAATACGCTCATGTAAAAATTATTCCCGTCAAAGATCGTCGTTTTTTTATAATTCACTTTGAATTTTGGTATTTAGAATTTTTCGAAACTATATTGCATATGTTATTGATTTTTAAATACTTCTGTTAAGTTTATGAGCTTAATTTTGTATATAATAAAAATATACACGTATTCATTAAGAAAACATTTGATTACAAACAAAAATCTTCAAAATCATAAAAACAGACGAACATCAAAGCAACCTGATTACTCAGCAACTTTTTGATGGCAATCGAAGTTCGCTGTCATAAGAGTAAGAAAAGACGCCATTTGCTAGTGAAAGAGATCATTACGTATAAAAATATTGTACTTCTAGGTTATATAGAATGTTTACTTTGCATAAACTTAAATAAAAATGCTGTTCTTAAAGCTCGAAAATGGAAATTTGGCCAAACAATTGTTTTCTAGAAACCACTGTGAACTGATAAATATTGAAATATATTTAATAATTTTTTATGAAAGAATAAATAAATTCATATTTCCATTTACTTTATTTCAACCGGAATGGAACTTGTATACGAAAATCTGTTTTTAAGAAGTATACCATGTGGAATTTCTTTACTGTAATACCTTTTTTAATTATTATATCATCTTCAATTTTTTGTTTTGTTGGTACAAATGCAGAAAAATCAGTATCCTTGAAATAGTGAAAGACCATCAAGATCGTTTAAGTCAATCTCGTTAACCAAATAATGCGCATATAAAAAAATCAATGTACTGTAACCAGTAATTTCATGATATGGAGAATGATAATATATTTGAAGTATTTATTACAAATAAGTACTTAAATTTTTATCATAAGCAATAATAAAATATTTGTATAATTTTTAATGATGTTATTTTAGTTAATGCTGCAAACTGTGATACAAACTATTCCGTTTTATGAGTAAAATAAACAATTTCCTAATATTTAATTTTCTAAGTCTTCGTAGAGAGACAATAACTTTTAATACCATACTGTATGAGGCAGAATTCACTCAATGAGTCATAACAGTCGATTAAAAGATGCATTGTGTTTTCCGCTAGTTACCTACCACACATTGGTAAGATCCTCTCTTTCATCAACGAATGGCCGCGTGGTAATGCTGAGAGACAATAACTTTTAATACCATACTGTATGAGGCAGAATTCACTCAATGAGTCATAAGAGTCGATTAAAAGATGCATTCTGTTTTCCGCTAGTTACCTACCACACATCTGGTAAGATCCTCTCTTTCATCAACGAATGGCCGCGTGGTAATGTTTGTTTTTTGTCAACAGATGACGCCACACTCCGTTCTGGAAGAATATTATGTGGCGGGCGAAACAAGCCCTTCCACAGGCCCTGCCCACTCCTGTAGAGGGGTCAGCCGGATTGTGGAGGTGAGGATTGACGGGCCGGGTCCGGACCCCATGATAAATATTTTCAAGGGGTGGGGCCCGAGATTCGAACTCTGGTTCCTCCAGAGTGGAAAGACGAAACGTTTCCACGCGGTCAATCCGGCCGATAGTAAAGCTCAGTTTATCACTCTAGAGCAGGGCTGTCCAATTATAATGAACCAGAGGGCCATAGCCTGTTTATTAGAGATATGGAGGAACGCAGTTACAAAAATAGGGGGCGGAACTTTGGTATTTGATACGCTATTTGTCTCAACAAACGGAACGCATAAATACACCTAGCCCTCGATTTGCACGGCACTTAATTTACACGGTTTTTAAATGAAAACAAATAAATTTTTTGGGGTTTTCGATTGTTTTGCATTATGCCATTTATAAATTAAAAGAATATCATATTGTCACTTTTTGTGGGTTTACGAGTTCGTAGAGATTAATAAAGAGTGAATACAACTATATTTCATATAGTCCAATTTATTTACACACAGAACAAAATAATCTTGTTTCACTATAACTAAATTCAATACAAAATCCGATAATTATCTCATACAACACTAATCTAGGTCTTTAATTCAGAATAACTCACAGTTCTTCTTAGTCCACTTTCGTTTTCACAATTTATCGCTCACTATTAACTTTTACTGTCCAAGTCTCGGAGTTTAACTAAACTCAAATCAGGCTTGCAGCTCGCCTATTTATATTTGAATGCTTTTATTGTTTTTATTTGTACGGAATATTGTTATTTTTTGTACCGTATTCGATGTTAATTAATGTTTATGTTTTCATTTTTAAAAATAAATTGAAAAAGTATAAGCGTTAAATTGTCTCTAAAAATTAATGAACCAATCC
>AYEL01061433.1:0-38209 GCA_000484575.1 Olivierus martensii | reverse complement strand
TAAAAAGTAATATTATATCACAAATCGTGAAAGCCTCGCGGGCCGCCTTTCGGACAGCCCTGCTCTAGAGCAATTGTTCCCGATGTAGAGAGCACGCCCCACAAGGGGCCAATTTGATTTTTAAGGGGGGCAATTCCAGAATGTTATTAACAGTGACTTTTTTGCATTTCTTATGGCTCATATATAGTATATGAATATACATTGTTACATATACATTTTTAAAATTAAAATCAGAATGTACATAGTGGTTTTGAAACTTTAATTGTTATTTTATCATATCACTTCATATTATTATTATTTTTTTTAACAATTTCATAGTGATTTCTTCCTCAATTCTTCAACTGTCCTTTTGTTCTTTTATTTTTCTCTTTCATGGATGCCATGCTCTTTGGAAGCTTGTTTAGACCAAGTTAATGGCCTTTTAGGCTTCGTCCACGTGAATAGGAGTTCACTTTTTGAATAATAAAAATTGTGTCACAGGGGCATCAGGATTTTAGAGATGCTTAAGTGGGGCATGGCCAAAAAAAGGTTGGGAACCACTGCTCTATAGGATCCCGGTTCAAATCCGGATCCCATACCTCCAGTTTCTCAGGTGAGGTCCGGACCGGCTTGTTGAACCCCATTCTACAATCATCCAGTTGACTACGTCATGGGTGTTGTCCAGACTGTGATGAGATCTATAAATGGCTGCTACCAGATACAGTATATCCGTCGTACGATATGGTGATTAACCAAAGTAACCTAACCTAATCCAGTTATATACTATTATTTAGTAATTTAGAATTAAATAATTTTAATAATGAATCTACAATGTTCACTCGAATTTTAATTATTTAAAATACTGTACCATTTAAGAGAAAATAGATTTTAAATAATTGAAAATTTTTTATCTGCATGTGAAAATTTTCCAATAACTTTTATTTAAATTACTAAACAAACTTTAGTTTTATTTGCAGAAAAATTATTTATTCCATCGAATCTGTAATTCGTTATTTATAATATATGACAATACATTTGATCAAAATAAAAAATAAATAAAGAGAAATAGATTTTCAAGAATGCAAAATAAAATATAGAAAGCATTTTAAACATTTTTTATAATTTTCGTATTTATTCACTTTCAAACTTAAATCTAAGCCGATATGGATGACGTGGATTTAGACTTGATCTGAAAAAGAGGTTTATTGATTTATCTATACACTCAACAGTGGAATTTCTTAAGATGCTTGCAAGGATTACTTTGGTTTCCATCATGGCCAGACGATACCCTGTAGAATGAAAATTTTGATATGAATACAGAATTATAGAAAGTCAAAATTACTCATTTTCTCGGATTGAAAACTGAATAAAGTCATTTAGGACTTAGACCTATAGCCGGTTTGGCTTTGATTCCAAATCTCTCACTTTTGTAGTTTATAAGAGGAATCCAATCGGATCGTTGTGCCTAATTTTTCAACTTACCTATTGTTTCTGTTATAATATTAATTTTAAAAGCTAGAAACAGAAATCAATTGCTGATTTTCATGAATCAATTCGTGAAAAAAAAAAATCATTATTAAAAAAAAATTATCATTTAAAATTTAATTTTCCTATAAAGTTTTAGTGGGAAAATGTTGATTCGATGGACAAAAAAATAAAATAAAATAAAATTATTTTCGCACCATTTTAAAAACTGAATAAAACTTAAAACCACTTTTTGTATAGACGAACATTATTGAAAGACCAAATTTACTTTTCCTTTTGCTAAAGTGGCAAGTCTGTTCCTTTTTACAGGCATCAAAAGAAAGCTGAAAATAGCTTCGAACGTTGCATGCATCAGAAAGGTGATGTTTTTTTCCCCCATTCGAATATAAGTCAGTGAATCATTTACTGACCAGTCGATACTGCTCGAGTATGCTAGTCAAACATGCAACTTCTTTACTCAATACTATCGTTTACAGTTCAAACAACTCGATAATATAGAACCAATCCTTGCATCATCATTAAAAAGCTTCATAACAGTTCCAAGATAGAAGCAGATTTTTTAAAAAATAATTATTGACTAAAATATCCTAAATAATAACTTGACGACAACAGTGGAAGTCAGTATTAAGTCTATCAGATCCTATAGTAATCTTAGGATTATTATACTCTCCCATAGACACAATACTGACTTCCGATGCTGTTGTCAGGACACTAATGATAATTTTTGTAATAATTACGAAAATATATACTGTAGACTTTTTTATAAGGAATATCATCTGGAACAGTATAAAAATTACAGTAATTCATTTCTGTTCTAGATATTCCTTATAAAAAAATATCTATAGTATACACATGGTGAAGAAAAACTTCGTCGTAACATTTTGTATACTGATAGGGGCCTCGGAAAATGTCTAATGAACATATATTGCACCGTTTTCGAGTTATAAACCTTTAAAGCTAGCCAATCACCGTCGAGTACACAAAGCGTCACGATGCGTGGCGCTTTGCGTACCACACATTTGCCAAGACGCTTTGTTGCCAACGCGTCGCATTGCGTCGCACTCCTATATACTACTGGATAATAAGAAGGCGCGCGACGCGTTTTGGCAACGTGACCTGTCGTGCCGTCGTGATGCTTTGTGTATTCGATGGCGATTGGCTAGCTTTAAAGGGTTATAACCCGAAAACGGTGCTATTTAGACCAATCACCATCGAGTACACAAAGCGTCACGATGCGTGGCGTTGCCAAGACGCGTCGCACTCCTATTTACTGCTGGATAATAAGAAGGCGCGCGACGCGTTTTGGCAACGTGACCTGTCGTGCCGTCGTGATGCTTTGTGTATTCGATGGCGATTGGCTAGCTTTAAAGGGTTATAACCCGAAAACGGTGCTATTTAGACCAATCACCATCGAGTACACAAAGCGTCACGATGCATGGCGCTTTGCGTACCACATATTTGCCAAGACGCTTTGTTGCCAACGCGTCGCATTGCGTCGCACTCTTATATACTACTGGATAATAAGAAGGCTTTGTGTATTCGATGGCGATTGGCTAGCTTTAAAGGGTTGTAACCCGAAAACGGTGCTATTTAGACCAATCACCATCGAGTACACAAAGCGTCACGATGCGTGGCGTTGCCAAGACGCGTCGCATTGCGTCGCACTCCTATTTACTACTGGATAATAAGAAGGCGCGCGACGCGTTTTGGCAACGCGACCCGTCGTGCCGTCGCGATGCTTTGTGTACTCGATGGTGATTGGCTAGCTTTAAAGGGTTATAACCCGAAAACGGTGCCATTTAGACCATAATTTCGTTAGACATTTTCCACTTGTTTCGTGGCTCTTTATCAGTACACAAAATTTTACGTCGAAGTTTTTTTTCCACCTTGTATTTTGGTAATTATTATAATCATCATATTATGTCATAGCGTGTTTCTAACTGTAAAGTAATTTATTCTAACGAATTTCTGTAGAGAAAATCCTGTTCGAAAACGAGATAAAGAGAGAGAAAAAAAAAGAAAGAATGAGAGAATTTGCACAGTCGAGAAAACAGAAAAGTCACAAAAGAGCTCAAAAGATTAAAGACTACGACAATAGACAAGCTGCCAAAGTAAGATACTAAATAAAGATTAAAAACTACGACAATAGACAACCTGCCAAAGTAAGATACTAAATATTGTAATTTAATAAATCAACTATTTTTAAAAACTTGCAAAACAGTTTGCAAAACAAAAACAAAAATATTCTATTTGTTCGTTTTCTCCGAAAAAAAAAAAAAAAAACACATTTAATCAACATCAATGGCATTGACGTGATACAGCAATTACTTCTAAAAAAGACATTCGTGAAAGAATCGGAATAATAATAATAGCAATTTTTATCGACAGTAAATGTTAGAAATACAGAATAGTAGAAAATGTTATATAGATCGATCTACATTGCTTGACAAACAGCACCATCAGGTGCTAGATACCGTGTTCTCTTTCATCGTCGCATGGTCAATGATCAACGCTTATTGTAGCAAGACACGCACCACTCTCTCTCTTCCCATTCTGATTTTTCCATTTATAAAAATGCCAAATGTACTTTGTATTAACTCCAAATTTGCATCGGATATTGTTTATCAACATGCTATTATAGTAATAACAATTTACGCGACGTGGAACGATATATTCCGAAGTTATTTAGTCTACTTTTTTTTCCCTTCAGTAACCTTTTAAATATGCAATTCGCCTTGCTACTACATTAACAATACCCATGATAATTCTAGTTTTAATACCGTTTATTATTATTCATAACTACTTGGCATTAATCACGATGCTAAATCGTGCTACCTTGCTAATAATAGAAATGTTTCCTAGTAATTTGCTAGGGTAATGATGCACTAACTCATTTCCATAACACAGCATTATTTGTAATAGTAACAATTGTAATGCGTACGTCATTTAACGATGGTCGTACTACTATCGTTCTATGGTTTACTCTAACATTTGCTGCATCATTAAACTAATAAAGGAACTTGTTTTAACACATTGTTACTACTAACGTGTTGCTGTTAGTTTAATATTCGTGCAGAATTTTTCTTCGATGATCAATCTACTTTTTTTTTATGAGAATTCAAAAAAAAAAAAGAAAAGAAAACTACTTTTAGAATATTTTGACAAATATTAAAAATGCCATTGTGTCACAATGTCGTTTTATTTGTCATCAACTACAAAGAAAATGTATTATGTACAAGTAAGAAAAATTTAATTTTATAAGCATTCAAAGTATTTGTAATTTTAAAAATCTAAAATTAAATTTTATATTTTTTTGTTTAAACAGATCTTACTACATATTCCGAATGATAACTGCTATTGCATGCGGCAGTCAGGCTGTCTGTTCACATACTTTAAGCACTTAAATTTCCAAGTTACGCTCTTCAGAATTACAGTTTTCGCTAGTAATTGGATCAGATATAACAGATGAAACCTGTTACAAAATTCATAATTAAAAACCAAAAAAAACAATATAAAAGCATTTATATTTCCCAAGTTACGCTCTTAAAATTTACAATTTCCACTAGTGACTGCATCAGATGAAACTTGTGACAAATTTCGTAATTAAAGACCAAAAATGATATATAGACACTTATATTTTTCAAGTTGCGCTCTTAAAAATTATAGTTTCCACTAATATTTTCCAAGTTACGCTCTTAAAAATTACTGTTTTCTTTATAAACTGGATCAGATCTATGAGATGAAACCTGTTACAAAATTCGTAGAGACCAAAAATTATATAAAATCTCCTTTTACAAATTAAGAAAACATGTTTTAGTTAATAATAAATTAACATTTTCTATTATAGTAACTGGATCAGATGAAACCTGTAACAAAATTCGTAATTAAAGACTAAAAAATGATATAAAAACAGTCATATTTTCCAAGTTACGCTCTTAAAAATTACAGTTTTCTTTATAAACTGGATCAGATCTGAGATGAAACCTGTGACAAAATTCGTAGAGACCAAAAATTATATAAAATCTCCTTTTACAAATTAAGAAAACATGTTTTAGTTAATAATAAATTAACATTTTCTATTATAGTAACTGGATCAGATGAAACCTGTAACAAAATTCGTAATTAAAGACTAAAAAATGATATAAAAACAGTTATATTTTCCAAGTTACGCTCTTAAAAATTACAGTTTTCTTTATAAACTGGATCAGATCTGAGATGAAACCTGTGACAAAATTCGTAGAGACCAAAAATTATATAAAATCTCCTTTTACAAATTAAGAAAACATGTTTTAGCTAATAATAAAATACAATAAAAAAAATAGAATTTTTCATTATTTAAACGTTAACTAGTCAGTGAATCATTCGCCACCCTACTAAAAATTAAAAAATTTAGTCAGCCAGTGAGTCGACTAAACAATTCTCATTAATATATATAAACCAATTTACCTCTTCCATAAACAATATCTGAATATTAATGAATCGAATAAATTTTCGAAAAGCGTGCTATAATAATAATAATAAATCTTTCGCTACATAAAATTAATTTCCGATTTATACGGCAACAATGCAAAACTTTAACTGGTGCGATTTTGCATAGGATAAGTGCAAACGTTTACAGTAGAATCGTATAAGTAGCGAAAAAATTTTGACCCCAAAACAAAGACTTAGATGGTTGGACAGGGATGAAATTTTTCAAGTGTTACAGTGTTTGGCTCCGCGGAGAGCCATTAGCAACACCTGCGAAGAGTAGAAACTTTAGCACAACTGCTATTATCGACGATCCGGATAGTGTTGTCTTAAGTTGCATCGCTCTCTGATCCATTCAAGTTTACTTCTATAGTAATAATCACTTATACGCTTTCTTAATTGATGTAATCTTTTAATGGATGGTGTATATGGTTTAACTTTTGCAAAACTATATTTTCCCTCCAAAACTTAAATTCCAAAAGTTTTGTATGTGTAAACGTTTTACTATTAAAGAAGCACGATCTCTTAAGTAGTGTTTAAAGCAATCGAATGTTTAAAATTCTTTGTTTTGTGCTAATAATACAATAATTTGAATTTGCTTTTATTACTATAACAGCATTGAAGAATAAAAATTTATATTATAAAATTTTTAAAAAAATAAAAACAACAGTAATAATTAAAATATGATTCATGTTTTTACTACTATAGTAATATGGACAATTTTTATTATTATTATTATTTTTCCAATCTGCGAAAATTAATCTTTTTTAAAGGTTGATTAACATTTTTATAAAAAAATTCGATTATCCGGCTCACTAACTAGCGAATATTTAATCAATAAAAAATACAAGATAGCATAATAAAAGTAGATTGCTACAATTCTGCTAATGCGGAAATTGATTAAAAAAATAAGTCCATGATTTAATCATTTTTATTACTGTAGAAGCATTATTTTTACTCTTTGTGGACTTAATTTATGAACCGTAAGTCACAAAGTTAAGTAATTTTTTTTTTATTTTTGAACTGATGATGATGTTACTCTTTGTGGACTTAATTTATGAACCGTAAGTCACAAAGTTAAGTAATTTTTTTTTTTTATTTTTGAACTGATGATGATGATGATTTAACTTTAACGAATCTTGAATAGATCCAAAAATTTGTGCAAGGTGTCGTAAAATTCTATAAATGTTTTTTAAAATATTATTGAAAGTGAAACGTTTTGTCACCAAGCAGGAAGAAAACTGCACAGTTTCACTATGCCCATATACACACAAACTGCACCATTACAAGAAAATGCTGACGTGGCAAAAATTCGATGGAGGAAAGGAGAGAGAGAGAGAACAAGAACAATTTTCCAAACTGCACAGTTTCACTATGCCCATATACACACAAACTGCACCATTACAAGAAAATGCTAACGTGGCAAAAATTCGATGGAGGAAAGGAGAGAGAGAGAACAAGAACAATTTTCTTACTACGAACGGTCGAACATCATCAGATATAAAAGTCGAGTGTAGGAAGTCTTTAAAAGATGCTTAGGCAATCTTAATTGGTATCCTTTCCTTATAATAATTGGATAAAATTTTACTCTTCCCCCCGTTGCAAGAATTTAATTTCGAAAATTCTAAATTACAAATTTTCATTTATGTTCGTTCTTGGAATTTTATAAATATTTAAAATTACTTTTGCATCGAAATTTATTTAAACTAGTGAAGCAAATTCTTTGTATATATATATATATATATATATGTACACTCTCGGTAAAGCTCGAATACAGTCTCATGCATAAATTTCATTCACTTCTCCATCTTATATTTCAAGAACTGCATACTTCAAATATTTATAGGGAGCTATTTTAATCTTCAGTCTACATTCGTTTAACCTTCGAGTCACATTTTAAATAAGAGAAATTTTGTTTCGAGATATTCCGAATTTATGCTGAGAATCCTTTACAGGATTTTATGTAGAGTTCTTAATGAGAGAATCACCTTTTAAATAAGAAAAATTTTGTTTTGAGATTTATGCAATTTATACCGAATCCTTCACAGGTTCTTATATGAAGATCTTAATGAAAGAATATAAGAGAAATTTTGTTTCGAGATATTCCAAATTTATACTGAGAATCCTTTACAGGATCTTATGTAGAGTTCTAAATGAGAGAATCATCTTTTAAATAATATAAATTTTGTTTCGAAATTTATGCAATTTAAACCGAATCCTTCACAGGATCTTATATGAAGATCTTAATGAAAGAATATAAGAGAAATTTTGTTTTGAGATTTATGCAATTTATACGGAATCCTTCACAGGATCTTATATGAAGATCTTAATGAAAGAATATAAGAGAAATTTTGTTTCGAGATATTCCAAATTTATACTGAGAATCCTTTACAGGATCTTATGTAGAGTTCTAAATGAGAGAATCATCTTTTAAATAATATAAATTTTGTTTCGAAATTTATGCAATTTAAACCGAATCCTTCACAGGATCTTATATGAAGATCTTAATGAAAGAATATAAGAGAAATTTTGTTTTGAGATTTATGCAATTTATACCGAATCCTTCACAGGATCTTATGTAGAGTTCTTAATGAGAGAATCACCTTTTAAATAATAGAAATTTTGTTTCGAAATTTATGCAATTTAAACCGAATCCTTCACAGGATCTTATATGAAGATCTTAATGAAAGAATATAAGAGAAATTTTGTTTCGAGATATTCCAAATTTATGCTGAGAATTCTTTACAGGATCTTATGTAGAGTTCTAAATGAGAGAATCATCTTTTAAATAATATAAATTTTGTTTCGAAATTTATGCAATTTTTAAACCGAATCCTTCACAGGATCTTATATGAAGATCTTAATGAGAGAATCACCTTTTAAATAATAGAAATTTTGTTTCGAGATATTCCGAATTTATACTGAATCCTTTACAGGATCTTATGTGGAGTCTTGATGAGAGAATCACGTTTTAAATCAGTGAAAAAAATTATGTTCTTAAAATCATTCAACTCCACAATAAGGTAATAAAAATGTTTCTAATAATTCTATTTTCAGTTTTAGTCAATTTTCCAACTTACAAAACTATCTATTTATGACTTCAGAACATTTTTTAACAATTAAATTTTCAAACAAGAAAATAATCGTTGCTTACAATAAACGAAATGTCTTTTATGAGAGCCATTAAATTTCTAACCTTTTTTTTCTCTTCCTATCTCTCTTTTTTTTTTATTCTTTCGTTTACATGAATAATTAGATTTTAACAAGATTTTTAACCGTATAAAAATATCACAAAAATGCTCGAGGTTACTATTTATGCATGCAATATTAAATTATTTTTAATAAATATAATAATCACTCGTAATTTTACATAAAAATAATGAATATTTTCACTTAAACAAGAATGTTTTTTCTGTGTTTTTCTTAAAGTTTAATTTTTAATATTGTATTATAGCTGTAAAAATATTATTTTTATTAAAATTTTCAATCTAATATTAGATTCTAACAGTATATATTTCTCGAATGAAATTATTTTTCTAGTGTTATTGATTTTTTTAAAAAAGAAATTTTTCTGTTTGGTTATTTGCACTTTCGGTGACACGACTTCTCACTTTTATCATTCGTTATGAAATATTTATGTTGCCAATGTTCTTTACACACAAAAAAAATATAAAAAGATAATATTGAAATTAGCTTCGGTGAAGACGAGTTGAACGTGTTAAAGCAGATTACGCGACTGCACATCATAGAAACTGCATACAAACATGCTTTTTAATGCAATTATACGAGTTTATGAATGGAAATATATGTACAGCATATGCCAGGGGGGTAAAACTTCAAGATACTACGAGCCACACAGGAGAATCTCAAATATTTGAGAGCCGCAATCAGTTTCTTTGTGTGTCAACGAGAGCCTCGTCAGTTTTTTCGAGTGATCTTAACAATGGTTTAAAAAATTGTTTATTTTATACTTCACACACATTTATTTTGTATAGATGCATACTACTTTTTACAATAAATAAATAAATTGCAAATATATTATTTTTTAAATTAAAAGGCATTTGCTCCATGTTATGGAGCCTCATTTAAAGGCACCAAAGAGCTACATGTGGCTGGCAATCCGCAATTTGGTCACTGTGGATATGTGCAGTGATAAGTCAGCAATATGCAGAAATTAAAATTTTAATGATTTTTTTATATATATATATCAAATATTAATAATTTATGAATGCATCGTAATGATAACTCCCCCCATTGAATCAGTCTGGTATTAATCTCTGATGTGTTAGGTTAAAAAAACTACCTGAAGTCTTGTTTACTGAAAAATATCTCAAATGTTTTCATCCATAAATAGTTTATAAAAAATATGGCATTTTTTTATCAATTCAAATATATACTGAAAAATATCTCAAATGTTTTCATCCATAAATAGTTTATAAAAAATATGGCATTTTTTATCAATTCAAATATATATAGGCCTATATTCTATTGCTATTCGATCGAACATAATCCTGATAACCTAAAAAGCACTAAGAGGCGGAAAAAAAATATTTCAAGTCAACATATTCACATTTTCCCATCATTTTGACACTTTTTATATATATATATGTATGGAAGATGGCCCTTATACTTGGAAGAATTTCTTCTGTACACATCTTGTTTGTAACTGAATATTCTTACTGCAATTTTTTACATCTGATCGATAATGCAACCAAACCAACCAAATACCGAGTGAATCAATTTTGGAAATGGGATAAAAATGTCTTTTTTTTTCCGAATTCCGAATAAGTTATACACGAAAACCATACTATTAATCCCAAATTTATTATACGATATTCTTGTTAAAATGGCAAAAGTTTTTTTTGGGGGGCAAAAATGGAAGATTTTCAGTATCTACATCTGAAAAAGTGTGTCACTATGCTTTCCAATCAACAACGTCGGTCGCAAGGAATCTATATCTTTAAATATTAAATTATTCAAGAGTTTATATCGATAAATTTGTAACTTTTGCTATTTTTTAAAAGAAATAGAAATGCGTAAAGCTCTGTAATGTAAAAACATACATTTTTTTTTAATAAATATATAAGTAAATGCAACTGTTTCTATTTTGTGCTGTACAAAGAGAGCAAAATTATTTTCTTCAATGCTTCATAACAAGTAAATTTACTTCATTCGAGCACAAGACAAAATGCACTTTAATCATTTAAAAAAAAAGGAATTTCTACTATAAAAACGGTTTGTTAGTAAGCTACAACACAGAACTATTTTCTAAGAAAGATATTTGGAAGACAATTCGGTTTGAAGGCAACATTGGATAACAAGCATTCACATTTACTTACAAAACGTGTTATTTTTAAGTTAAAAAACTGTTGTAATCATCTACTGACGAAACTGCAAAAGTAGAAAATAAAATCGATAATTTTCTATAACAAACAGCAATATTTTTATAGCTATAAATAAAGAAAACCTAGAAAGAAATATGGCAAACAGAAACGTAATTGCTGACTAAAGAATATTATATTGCAAACACCGTTTTGCGTGCCACAAATAAAATCTAAATTCTCTCTTCTCTATTATTATTTGCATGCCATCACGAAGTAGCACAAGAATAATCACTTAAACAATGGACACTAAACTTTCTAATGAACAAGTTGTACCCCGCCCTAAGTAAAATGACAATCCCGTTTGATCGAATTCCTCCCATGAAAACACTTTTTATTTTTTTTTTTGATCAATATTAAATGCTTACATGAATAATTTTCGAAGAAACCTCTGAGTTTCCTCAAACAACATCATCATCGTAATTGGATTTGTTAGAGGCTTTTCTATTGATATTTTATTGTTTCTTCTGCTGCATTCTTGTAACTCAATCTTTACAAATTTGATTGTATCAAAAAATAAAGTGAATGGAGAAATACTACCCTTTGGGGGGATTTATTCTCCTGATTACTCCCTCTCTAACAAGTAAAAATCGAACTTTTAAAAGATTTTTGCTTTACTTAATGTTAGTCAATATTTATTATTCAATATACGTAGTGAACTCTATTACCGAATCTCTAATTTTCTATGTTCTTATGCAATGTTCTCATCATGTAGTGTACAATTTTCTGCAGAATCTCTTTAAGAAAATGGCTAAAGTTGTTTCCACTAAGGAAATTTAAGAAAATATCAGCGAACGATTTTATAAAAAAAAATTATAAAAATCGTTCGCTCATATTTAAAATTCTGTTTGACCATCTAATAGAATAACTGCTTCTATATCTAAATGCCTAATTTTTTAACCATGTTATCGTCTTTTTTATCTCTAAAACTGTTAACAAATAGCTCCATCTTAAAAATTTCTGAATATAAACATTAGATTCGTTCACGATAATGGAAAAAAAAAACAAACTTCATCTTACCAAGTGGTAACGCATATTAAAATATTATATTGTGTCTTTATCTTTTAACTAAACTGTTATTTATCATTATAACTTAATTAAGTTGCACTTCTTCATTCTTGTGTATAATTTAATAAATTTATAAGATAATTCTCTGAATAATAATGATGGCAATAAAGAGTATGGTTAGTTAATAAATATTTTTTTGTTCTTTCCTCGAGAATTCGAAGCATTGCAGAGATTTGCTCTTCTACTTTACAATGTGTTCTTTCAACCTGTTTATATATATATATCATAATTCAACTGATTTATTTTCTTTGAGGTATACTTGACATCTTATTGATAAGATAAAAGATAAGGTTTTTCTTTATCATAACTTTCAGTATATGCTTTCATTATTTCTCTTCTTCTACTCTGCAATAATTTTGTTCCCCTTTGTAAGAGTAGAAGAAGATAGAATATGAAATTTTAAGTAAAGCAGCTGCATATCTTCCGAAAAAAAAAAAAAAAAGATTGTCGAAAGATTTTTCTTAGATTTATTTACAATATCGCGATTATATAATTTAAGTATTATTTATGATCTTAGAATGAAACTTTTGTAAGAGATCTAGTTTGATGGAGTCCTTTAATCAATATCTACTTAATGGTACTGATTTTGGACATGTATATATTTATATACATATGCATTTATGTACGCATAATACATGCAATTTATTTTTATCAAAATAGTTCTCGAACAAATAATAATAATAATTTTTTTCGTGATTTAATTGTAGAAAAAAAATTTTTTTTTTCAAATATTGTAGGCATACTAAAAAATATATTTTCGTTTTTCTTTAATAATATAATTTTTTTAACCTTAAAATTTATTAAAAATGCATAAAAGAACGGAAATCTTTCGAAAGATTGTAATCGTAAATAATAATAAAATAATCCAACTTTTCAAGATTATTTTATTATTATTTATTCAGAATTTTATCATTAATCGTATTACTTTATAATTTTGATGGAAATTTTATGAATTTTCTAACATTTTACACACTTTAAACAATTATGATTGGCGTGATAAGTGAAAATTCTCTTGGAGAATATTATGAAAACAATCTCATGGGGCTAATATCATGATCATCGTTTAAGTTATTAAGATGATGATGATAAATCGCATCAGTATAAGAATATAAGTGGCACATAGATAATGTTATAAGCTTTAATGCCATATAAGTATCGATATTTGTCACATCCCAATGAGCTATAACCATTAAAAATTTGCTTATGCAGGTAGATAAATTTTTTCAAGAGTTGATATACTTCATTTAATATCGAGCGGATTTCTGAATTAGTAGAGAATCAAGACATCAAAATGATCTCCAATAAGTTATCTTACTGATTTAATTTCTCTAAATGTACCAGTAAGAAATACAAGATGATCTACTTTCCAATCCAACTATCGTTTATCTAGAACTCAAAAATCCTTTTTTTATTAGAGCTGTAAAAAAAAAAATAATTGATTCCCCCATTTTAAAGAAACGATGCAAAATTTCTTAGCAAGGTAAGATAATTAATATGCAAATTTAAATATTCTCATTGTTTAAAAACAATATAACAGTCATGAAATATTTAAACTTGAATAAATTTATAGCGTAGACACATAAGTTACCCAATATTTAAAATATGGAAAGATTTATTATATCCAATCTCTTTTTAAAATATATTTTATTAAAAAAAAAAAAATACTTTTGTTATTATTTTTTTAAAGAAATTTCGCATAATGTATACTGTGCTGATTTTAAATGCACGAAACATTCGAAATTTCAAAATCAAATTTCGAGAAATAAAAGAATTTCTTTACATTAAACGTAGAAAAAGATCGATACAAAAGTTGATCGATGAGTAAAGTTTGATAACAAAAATGATTCTTAGCATGAGATAAAACAATGAACTAGTTCAAGAAGATAAAAAAAAAAAAAAAAAAAATATTTGAAACCATCATAAAGCAAGCAATTTTAAAATGAAATCAAATTTTGTAAAAAAAAAAAAAAAAAAAAAACTAGAAAATTTTATCAGTTAGAATACTTTATGTACCATTTTCGACCTAGATAATTGAATTTGTGAGGAACCAAACACTGTTCAGTTTGATTTCTGAGAAAATTCTTGTTCTATGAAGCACTAGAAAGCCCTTCTTGATCGCAATAATTGTTATGTTTGAATGATTCTGTATATTTTTTATATTAAAAATTATAAACAGATAAGAAAAAAAGCTTTTTTTGTCTATTTAAAATATTAAATTTAATTAAATAAAATTAATTATAATAGACGTAGACTACTAAACAAACTTCTTACTTCAGCGAGATAATTTCATTTGACATTATAACAGCAATTTAATCCAATCAATTTATTAATCACAGTATATATAAAAATAAGTAAAAAAAAAATTATTTTTTAATTTTCTTACTTAGATAAATGTAATTAAGATTATTAAAGAGTTAATTTAGGTGATGCAGGTATGATTTTCTTCCCCCTCTTTTCTAATTTTATGATCATGAAACTTGAGAATCGAAAAATGATGATCGTTGCAATTGCTTCCTTACCCAGAAGGAATTTATTATATAACTGCGAACTGCCAAGAAAATTTAAATACACTATTCAAGATATTTTTTTCTTTTTTCATTTTTTTTTTTTCGATACATTTTTTTTAATTCGTAAATTTAAATGTCATTTTTTATATACGGTTCTCCACGAAGTTCTGTTCGAAAATAGTGCTGCAATATGATAAAGTTTGGCAGTATTTTTTTAATTTTGTCACATTTAATTTTTTTTTCGAGACAGGATTCATTTCCGTTTACCTATATTAATATATTTTACAAAGTGATTTTTAATTAAAAAAATTTTAAAAGTAACTTATGAAATTCGTCCTGGCTTTTTAAGATTACAGTTTTTTTTTTTTTTCTTCTTCTTCTTTTAGAGAGAAGAAAATCGAAAGTTGGAAACTTTTAAACATAATGGAGTACTTTCTACCATTTGGCAAAACGTATAAAAATTGATAAAAATTATTTTCATCGTCGAATAAACAAAGCCATGTTTCAACTGTTCAATCACGTTTAATGTTTTCCACATTTTTTTCAGATGCAATATCAAGAGTAAAGAAAATTCTAAACGTCTTTCCAGACAAGAGTTTTCTTTATTCTTGACATTGCATTACAAAAATGCTATTATTAATTAACTAGAGAGAAAATTAATGCGGTTGCATAATGTGCATGTATATGCCAGATATTCTAAGAAATGTTTTTTTTTTATTTTAATTTTAATTTAACCAGCATAGATGTCATGATGATGGCATATCGCCATAACGTAACAATGCATAACATTGTCAAGACGTGATACAACCGTAACATACGTTGTTACGTTATGGTGATATACCGTCATCATGACATCATGTTTTTCACCATAACGTAACAATGCATCATGCTGTTATGCATTGTTGCGTTGTCAAGACGTGATAAACTGATATATTTATCACGACAACATTCATTTAGAATGTAAACTAAATAGGTTGCAATATGATATTTTTTTATTTTTCTAATACTGAAACAATACTATCATAGAAAAAAATCCTTTATAGAGAATGCCATGTTTGAAATAATGAGAGATTTTTTCCTCATCTTTGCTGTTTGTTAGTGCGTGTCTTGATTGAATAGGTACATCAATACATGTGATAACTTCCTGAAAAAATAATTCTCAAGAACACATGGACAAAACATTCTCTTTGCAAGTGACACAAATGCGAACAAAATCTCAAATTTTATAAAACACTGCTGCAGAACAACATGAAGATTAATTGCTCTCTTTAACCAAACATTTGAACATGATTATTTTTTTAGATTTCCCGAATTTAATATGGAACTCTTCTGAAAGAAATGCTTTAAGTTTATTTTTGTTGGTTAACTCGAGAAATATTTCGGAATTTTACAGATTTATAACTTCATTCTGTAGTCTATAATATATTTATATTTTTTCTAACCATAGTTTAAACTTTTTTAATGAAGTAGATTGTTTAGAATCATATGATATATTTCAGACAAATATTAAACTAAAGAATCTTGTTAATTCAGTTAGTAAAATGATGGAATTTCGATTAGAGATGCCCAGAATGTTGGTCAAACAGTGTGCCATGCAATAAGTTTGGAAGAGATTCCTCTGTCACATTAATGGACATTCATGAGCTGTTTAATTTCCAACAAGATCTATTAACTCCTGCACCTTATTAGATAACTATTTCCAACACTAACTTGCTTTGATATATATATATATAAATAGATCCTATAATAAAATAAACTTTTAACTTCTACATCTATTTATATACAGTATTTTTAAAAATAATCTTAAAAATTAATAATAATTCAAAACGCTCGTTGTCGTATATAATTTATTAAAATTCAAATGAAGTTTTAGTTAATTAAATACTTATAATAAAAACTATCAAATATTTAAAATTCTGGCTGTATAAAAATGTAGAACGAAAACTTACATAGCAATTATCACTTATTTAATTTTCTTATTAATTCATTAATTTGACTGAAATATCTAAAATTCAAGCATTCCTATAGTATTTACGAAATCTTCAACATTCCTCACTTTAATCGACACCATGCACTCACGTCGTCTTACCAAAGTTTATCTGAAGCACGAATGCACGATCTGAAGAAACCAACGTTTTTGCGTTTATTGGGCTACATTTGGAACTATTAACATTACTATCTATTTATCATGCAATTATTTTAAATTTAATTTTTATTTTTATAGAAAATATTAAAATAAATAATTATAAAATATAAATAGAATTCAAAAATGTTTCTTGTGTATACACTATCTATTCGTTATTGTGAGTATATACACTTTTATGTATTTTTTTTTTTTGCATATTTTATACCCCTTTCCAATCAGTAAGATTATTAAGGGGTAGGGCCAGTTCCAACCAGGGGCTGCATCCACACCTTGGAGGGAGGCCGGATGGTGAAGGACGGGGATCGCCGGGCTGGGCCCAGCACCCCGAAGAAACTTTTCAGGAGATACCAGACACGGGACGCGAACCCGGGTCCAGGGGCGGACTGGGACATATTTCCGGTTCTGGCATTATCATGCATGACAGCGGCCCACCTATCGATTAGAGGCTCACTAGTTAGACTTGGTATAAGGACAATTCGCCGCACGGATATATCGTCGCAAGGACATTTCGCCGAAAGACAGATAGATATAAATAATGACAGGAGTATTTAAAAAAAATTAAATAACTTTTTTATAAATTTTTTTGCAATACTCTTGTCTTTATTTTATTTTTATATCTTAATATCCTTGCGACGAAATATCTGTAATATATAATAACTAAATTAAGTACATAGTAATTTTTACAAAATAAATTTTAACAACAAAATAAAAATAATTACAGTTGACAATCAAAAATCCGGCAATCAATATTCCGGTTCCATCAGTTTTCCGGCATGAATGTCGGAACGCATTTTTAAATTTACTGCGTTGGCGTTCCATTGTTTTCTGGAGGTGCCGTTTATGTTTTGACGGCCTGTATTTCAGAATCAAATGTTTGGTCATGCTTGCAAGTAGGGTGGCCAGATTTGCCCCTACGCCAAATGAGCTCTTTTTGGCATTGTTGGCGTTAGAAATTGTTTTTAACATTTTGGCGTTTTTTTGCTTATTGGCATTATACAACGTATAAAATCTTTTACCTTTTTTCCGAGGGTACAGTAACGAATTAGAACAAGTCTGTAGAAACGAATTAAAACGAATTTTGTAGAACTACAATTTTTTATTTAGTTATTGAATATTAAAATTTAATTTGCTTTTGATTTAGTATTTAATTTTATTTCTTTAAAGCACTGTACAAGTAGTCGTTTTCTGTTAAATATATACCGGGTGATTTTGAGCATCCGTACCATCCTTTTTTCTCGGAAACGCGATGAGATATGAAGTAGCCGAAAAAAATTTTGATTACCAAAGTAAGAAAGTAGACAGTTCTATCCAATTATGCCAAAATCGGCATTGATTTCCATTGGAGATTTCAAAGTTGACCCCTTGTGCCCCTACATCCGATGGGCCCACGAAATTTTTATCCTGCCCATTCGATTCTTCATGTATACTTTGGTAAAAATTTTTCCCTACTTTCTATCTCATCGCGTTTCCGAGAAAAAAGGGTGGTACGGGTGCTCAAAAATCACCCGGTATATATATATATATAAAATCCGGCAATCCTCAGGTCCTGAGGTTGCCGGATTTTCTATTGTCAACCTGTACCTAATTACCTAAAATACAAGTTTTTATTTATGTGCAAATACTAAAATATTGATAAATTTGAATAAAAATGAATGAAAAGGAATCTGAAACAAATATACATTATATTGAAAGTGCGGTGCGTGACAAAAAATCGGGTAGTCGGCTGCCGGCCCATATTGTTATGACGGCACCGGCCCTTCTGGCATTTGCCAGAACTCTCTTATGGCCAGTCCGCCCCTGCCCGGGTCCTCCTAGCGTGGCACGCCGACAGCGTTACCACTCGACCATCCGGCCACCACTTTTATTTGATGCGCACACAAAACCACTCTGCTATAAGAGATAGTGTATATCGTGTATCAAGATGGCTTCTTTTATAATTGAAGTGTCAATGGATGCCGTTTTTATTCATACTGTCTATTCATTAACGAATGTACACAGTGCACGAACTGTCTATGTAGGATGGCATTACATATAATCATTGATGCATATAATATTTTAAGTGTATTTTATGCAGCCATGACGAATGCGTCTATGGTTTTCTATATAATTAATGCACGTAGGGGGAACTTATTTGTATTTCAAACAGAAGAACTAAGAAACTGGAGATTTTTTGAGAAATTTTTCAAAAATATTTATATTTAACTTGGAAAATAAATTATAAGTGGTCTTTTAGACCCATGGTTAGACCAAATACTACTATTACAGTGCAAAAATCTATCCAATATCGAATCAGTATTGTTCGTCCACGAAAGCCGAGCCTAGCTAACGTGGATGAGTCCAAACGCGAAAGGGAGAGTCGCAGTCGGTATAATGACGGGTGGATTATTAAATTAATATTATATTAAGTTCTATTAAATATACTATTTCCAACGTCGAATCTAATCATTTAGCATTCGACATTACAATAAACTTCCATTCAACTTTAGTTATCTTGCGTTTGAAAACATCCATGTGCGAAACTGTCATCCCTACTTTGTCATTGGACTCGATCCGTTAGCGCACGCGTATTTGCATCGATGGTCGCGGCTAAGCTGGACGGACAATACATCCATAGTTTATTAGTCGCTGTAATTGTTTCTTTAATATGATTAAGAATATTAGCATTTATATTTGCATTTGTATCTAAAATATTGATTCCTAGTAAGTGCAGTATTAAAAAATCGAAAAAATATAAAAGATATAACGCATGACAAATAAGCTGCTTGTATTTTTTTATATTCGGTCATAATAAAAGTTAATGGATATTAGCATCTTTCTTTGGTTGTTTATATTGCTTTTCGATCTTCTAACTGGTAAGCAGTGGTTTATTTCAGTGCCCACTATGAGCTGGTGGGTCGACAGTTAAGTAAAAAATAAAATTCAATGAGGTAGGTCAGGACCCTTTTTGAAAAAAGTTTTATAGGTGTGGGACCCCAAATTGAATCCGGATCCAAGTAGCAAGTTAATGCTTTTCATTAAGGCCATTCAGCCGATGTTAGAAAGCGGCATAAAAAAGAGAGAGTAAACTTCTTTCAGATAGATTTAAGTATATAACTTCATTTTAACTTTAGATTTCAAGTATATAACTTTTAACAGAGGTTGCATTTAACGATTTAATCCTTTGAAAGTTGAAGGAAAAAATGAGCGTCTACAAGAAAGAGTGGAAGGATCCTACCAGAAGCATGACAGAGCACTAACGGGAGAAAAGAGCACTCTTTAGTCACCTCTTCACACAGGTTAGACGGTCATTCAATTCTGTTCCCATCCACGGGAGTTAATACTATCGAAGATTCACACTGGATGAGTTAATTATTGTTCTTTCACAGTAATTATTATATAATAAATTTTAGAAATAACACTTGCAAATAAGTGCTGTACTGTAATTGCATCTGTGCAGTACACATCGATGGCTGTACAATAGAATCAATATACACCGAACTTTTAAGTTTGTTGAATGTGAACAAATGTTATCAGCTGAAATTTTTGTTGTTCATTTATTTTTTAATCAGCACTGCACTTTAAAAAAAATTGTGCTCATTACTTTTTATGGGATGATATTCACAATGTTATATAATCTAGTTAATCTATATTTGGATTTATATTGTCTTCCATAAATTACTTATTGTATTAAATACCAGATATGAACCAAGCTTTAAATTAAATAGTATATAATGTTTATTCGTTATATTTGGATTTATAGATTACATAATATTTTGCATGATTTTGACTTATTTTATTAATATCTCATATTTCCGATTACTATACAGTCATACCTCACCTTACGTCGTTAATTCGTTCCAAGACTCGCGACTTAAGTCGAAAAACGACGTAAGTCGAATAAGATCTTTAAAAAACGACCTAGACACCTATAAATAACCCCATGACGTCGCTAATAACATTTTTAAGCTTTAAATAATTCTATAAGTTTTAATAACCAGCTCATTTTACCCCGATTGAACGAATAGTCAAGGTACTTTTGTACGCAGCGTAGAAGTTGAACAAGAGTGAACTTCGATGTAAAGACGCAGCGTCTAATCATTCAGCGAAAGTAATACATCGACGTATTTACATCGTGTTTTACGCCTGTGGGATCCAGCCTTTAATAGACTTTTATTTTTTTCTATTAACAGAAAAACGACTTAAATCGAGATATGGCTGTAGTATTTCTACATATTTTTCAATTTATTTATTATTTATTAATTTAATGCTATTGTTTTATTATCGTGCAATATGATGATTAAGTGGCATTTAATTTTATAACAAACATTAGAATTCGAAACTTTTATCGTTCGAAGTCACTCAATCGCTAAATATTCCAATTTTTGAAAATAATTCTAAGTTAATTTATAGTCTTTCTTCAGTTTCTGTTTTATGTGAATTATATATTTTCAGTTTACCGCATACGCTGCAATAATTTTATTGTATAATAATTATTACTCGAATGATTTCATCAGTTTAAGGTACTTTTGTTAAATGTGTTTATAAAAGTTTTTATTTAAATTTAAAAATTTTATACAAAAATACTGTAACATTATGAAACATACTGCTGTATATTTTTGCCATGTATTGCCTATGGAAAATTGTTTATTAGTTTGATTGAATTTACTTTCATAAATTACTAAATCCATTCTACTAATGTTCTTAAAAATACTGTAAACTTATATAATATAGGCTATTATAATTTTCTTCAAACACATTAGGCATATTACTTTCATAACCTGGAATATAATATATTGTGTTTGAGAAAAACCACTGTCTGAATGTACTATAGAAGATAGGATGCCTTCCAAAGCTCAACAGACTAATCAATGATGAGTAAAAAATTTCAGCAAACCGTTCCAAAACTCAACAAGCCAATCAGTGTTGAGCTCATCAGACGCTCAATACAGTCATCACAGTCTCTAGGTGTTGAGTGTGCTGACACTGTTTATCCAACATGGCGGAAGAAGTAGTTCATAATAGATGATAAGATTTTAAAAGTTAGAATATAACAAATCATTACCATGGTCGTTGTTTATTGGCAAATAAATTTTATTGCTTTCTTATGACGCTAAAGAAGTTATAACATTCATTATTGTCTTCTTCCTCACCATGTTAGCCGCCGTGTTATCACCACACTCAGCAAGTCGTTCCAGAAACAAACTGATCTTGAGTACTTTCTGACGTCACAAGAGACTTGGAAGACTTGTGATATCCTAATAACAAATGAATTGAAAACTTTAACTGTATTTGTCATTAAGATATGGCTGAGAATTCTTTGGCTGAAAACGTCTCCTTAATTTAATAACAAATATTTCATTACTTCTGTCTGTAGATCTTTATTATTTATTTTTTAATCTAATGCTATTTCCCATTATTGTATATGAATTCTAGAAACTAAGAAAAGATTCAGTTAAAATGGAATTTATATATTTCACAGTATAACATTATTATTTTTAATGCTACTAATTTTAGTCTTCAGATCTTTGCATATTTATAGTAATCTGTATATAGATATTAATGATTCTAAACAGAGTGCAATTATCACTAACATTCTCTTATTAAAAAATCATTTCGATCGAAATTAAGCTAGCCTATAACTTTCGTTCTTGAATAAATATTATAAATCTGACATTTATGGGACAAATTTCTAAATTTGAAAACTCAAATCCAATTAATAAAAGAACTAGAAAAGTTCGAAAATAGCAAAAATTTGAAAAAACATCATTTTTTTCTTTCTCTTCATCTTCTTCAGATATTCAAATTGCACCATTCAGCCGATTTTGATTAAATCTGTAATATTGTATAGGAATTTCTTAGATTAAGGTAGGTTGAAAATTTCAATACAATTTGATCAAAATAAAAGAGGATATGAGAATCTCTTGCATAGGTTGCATCATTCAGCTGTTTTTGATCAAATTTGGAATATAAGGAACTTTAGCACTAATGATTAATAATAAAAATATAATAATAATTATTATTATTATCTTAGTTTGCTTAGTCTTCAATATGTAAAAGGAGGTGATTCTCTCTTCTCTAGATATTTGTACAGAACACATTACTTAATAGATTTTCATCAGATTTGAAATATAGATGTCCTTTTGTTATTTAAGGCTCTCAAAAAGTTTCAGCTCAAAGAGCCAAATAAAGGGAGCGAGAAATTCTTTCAATATTTTTATAGATATTTTTTACGTTAATGTTCCCTAAAAATTTCAGTTCAGTCGGACTAAAAATAAATACAGTAGGCTACTCTATTATAGGCCTATTTAATGATGTGTTAGTATATTGTTATAATGCTTTTCTCAGAAAACATGTTTATATTTTTAAAAATAAATGCTATATAATCGAAATCAACTAATATGTAAAAATAAATCCAACACTATATTACTAAATTAGAATATTTAATTACAATTCAGAAGTGTTTATTTATTCGATGATTGAAGAAAATATAGCAGTATCATTAACTAAATAAAAGTTTCTAAATTTTTTTGCTAATATAAAATGACCAGACGTCCCGGATTAGCCGGGACAATTCCGGTTTTTGAGTCTTTGTCCGGCTTGAAAAAATATCCTGGTTTTGAATAAAATGTCCCGGGTTGTCCCGATTTTTACTTATAAATAAAAATTCATATTAAAAACTTAAAAAAGATTAACTAGATTTAATTTAAAAAAATATCTTCTGAAGAATTCTCCTTCCCCACTTTTATTACACATAGAATACGGCCATCTTAATCGATGAATCAATCGGAAGAAAAGTAATAGTAAAATATATTATTTATATTTATCTCTTCCTGCTTTCTTTTTGCAAATTTTTTAATAATTTACTTTTTTCATTGTTTCCATTTTTTTTTTTGAATTTTGTCCAATCCCAAACCCAACGCTCCCCAATATCTAGATCGTCTCGAATTGAAGTTCAGAAAGTCTGATCACTTTAGCTAATATATAATTTTTTAATATTATACTTGGTTTATTTTTACATAGTAGATGTTTTTTTGATTAGATATCGTATTTTTAGATCAGTTTCAAAAGAAGAATTAAAATTCAAAAATACAGTAAACATTCAGATAAACAAAGAATTAAATAAATATTACATAATTAAAAATACTGTAAATAAAAGTTTTTATCAAAAAATTAAATTTTGAATTGATCTCAACATTTTTATTGGATTAATTACTGATGTTATAATGTGCAACATGAAATAATCGTTGTTTATTAAATGTCGAAATAATGTGAGAATGCACTATTTTGAAGTTTTAGCGTTATGTTGGTATCTTGCATAGATTACGATGCTTTATCTACCAAAAAATATATATAACATATTGATGGAATATGAAGTTTAATATTAGATCAGAATATAAGCGTTGTATAGCATTTTATCTCATGTCCAGGGCCGGCGCTACCATATAGGCGAACTAGGCAACCGCCTACAGCGCTAAACTTCAAGCTATGCTTTAAACTTTACTAAAATACCAAAATTAAATAGTAATATATGATTTAGGTATCGATTCCTTTACTTATCCCTCACACATCACACTATTTTTGTTCCTTAACTTCTACACTAGATTTAAAGGAACTGGTAGAAAATTTTGCAAAATTGAAGGCAAGAAAAAATAAACTTTGATTTTTATATATTATATATAAAAAGTTTGTATATTACTTTGTATATTAATAATAAAGCATGCCAAAATAATTTTTATTTTTTAAATTTAAAATTTCATTTTAAAAAATATCCAACTTGTGAAATAAGGGGCGCACTTGTAAACTTTGCCTAGTGCACAGAATAATCTGGCGCCGGCCCTGCTCATATCTGTATAGGGAAAAATGAAATTAATATTCATGTAATGTTATTATTAATACTAAATTAATATGGATGACTCTTTCCTGGATGATTTCATTTTTGATGAACTAATTACTATTTCTGTCAGTTCTGATTAATTACATTAGCAATACTAGATGACTATTTTGTGAGTTATTGGCCATATCAAATTTGCATTTTTCGTTCCATATAAAATTGTTCGAAATTTCTTTAGCAAACATTTTGATTTTTTACCTTTTCAACTAATTTAGACTATACGAGTTAGACTTATGTAGAATCCCTGGATAGATAGAGTAGCGCATTCCTTTGCGCCACCAGATCGGCCATTTTATATCTTGTTAGATAGAGAGTTCTCATTGCGTTCACAGGATTTCTGGTTATTTTTTAAGAACATTCCTTGTTATAGTGCTGTAAATTGTTCTACTCGAACAGAAAAGGATCATACTGTAGATTCTTTCCTCTGCCGCAAGGTAAAAGAAATTATAGAGATAAAAAGAAGTAGTTACAAAATATTAGAAGGTAAACTTTTCCAAACACGATCTTCGTTTGCCAGGTAAGCAACTGTTGTATTTATAAATTAGAAAAGTAATATAGTATTATGGTTTATTTTCCATAAAGTTACGAGTGATTATCGATCGGCAGGAGGATATAAAATGGCGACTGAATGCTATACTCTTATCTATTTAGGATGTTTTTATGTAGGCTGGAAATGGCGATAAAACTTTTTTGCTGTTTCATATAGTTTAATAAGTTTAAGTTCAATTAAATAAAAATTATTTAAAAATACTCTGGAATAAGTTTTGTGATAATCAGAAGATATTTATATTTTCCAAACACGATCTTCGTTTGCCAGGTAAGCAACTGTTGTATTTATAAATTAGAAAAGTAATATAGTATTATGGTTTATTTTCCATAAAGTTACGAGTGATTATCGATCGGCAGGAGGATATAAAATGGCGACTGAATGTTATACTCTTATCTATTTAGGAACTATAGACCTGTTTTTATGTAGGCTGGAAATGGCGAAAAAACTTTTTTGCTGTTTCATATAGTTTAATAAGTTTAAGTTCAATTTAATAAAAATTGTATAAAAATACTCTGGAATAAGTTTTGTGATAATCAGAAGATATTTATATGTAACAAAATTTAATGAATGTTTGTATTTAATCATGCTGATTAAAAATATAGTTATGTTTTGATTGCATTAATTAATCATACAAAAATGATTAATATGCTTACACATTCGCCTTCTTTTAATATACCGAATGCGCTATTAAAATGTAGGAAGTTTATTACTGTTGCATAGAAAAGTAGTCTTTTAAGACTTCCAATAAAGCTGAACGAATACTGAACAGAATTTTTATGGAACAAAGCTAAAATGTTTGCTAAATTTCATAGAATACATTAAAATTAATATAAATAATATAGATTATTATAATTAATATTTATACATTCAATGTAAAATGCTGATTTTCTTGAAAATGATGATCTTTAATAGCCTATAGTTTGCAAATATTGATATTAAAGTAAAACCAATGATAGATTTACATTCAGCACTATATATTTATCCAACAAATATGTAAAAAATAACATAAACAATGTCTCATCACAAAGTGTAATTAAAGACATGGGAATACTGTATACAGAGATTTAGATGGGATGGCAAGAAACTTCGAAAATAATGATAATGGTTTTTGAATATGCTAAATGTGGCATTTATAGGAATATTAGAATTAATTAGCATTAAACTATTAATGAATATTTGATATTTTAATAATTAGAATGTCATTTGTGTATTTTGCGGATTGTGCGATAAATTTTTTTCCCTCCTATTCTTTAGTTTTGAGATTGTAGATCAAAAATTACATAATTGGATGTTAATATAAAAATTATTTTTCATAGTCAACATAACATGTTTTGTAAAATTTAGACTTTAATTGTTCAAACAGTGATTTAGATTTATTATACAGTCAAACCTCGGTTCACGAATGCCTCGGATCAGGAACAGTTCGGTTTACGAACAGATTTTCCGAACACAAAGCGTCTCGGATGACGTATCGTGTCTCGAATTACGAACACGCAAGCCGTCAACATAAACATTTTCAATGATAATGCCACGTGTCTTTACAAACAATATAAAACGTAGACAAAAATAAATCACACTGGATAACATATTAGTGAAACAATGGCCCAGTAGGTCTAAGGCAGAGTCGAATGGTGCCAAGAGACAAAAAAGAAAAGGAATCCCCTTCCAAACAAATAACATTTCACTACCTCACCACCTTCCACTTACACCATCAACTCTCCTCCATACAGGTACGGTAAAACTAAATTAAGTTTTCGTCTATATTTGATCCGCTTAGTGTTGTGTTTATCTTTTTTTTTTTGATAGATTTAATAGTTTCCACTAATTTTGTGTTAAGAACTTGTGCACAAAGTACTGATGTAAAAGTTTAAATAAGCAATCATCTGGTGTCTAAGAACGGATTAATCCATTTTATATTAATTCCTATGGGGAAAATAGTTTCGGTTTCCGAACGACCTTCAGGAACGAATTAAGTTCGTGAACCGAAGTTACACTGTATAACTTTTTCAATCAAAATTTATATAATGCTTTCTCATTAAATAAGGAAAAATTATTTTTTGAATATATTTTAATATTAAAAATTACGACAAATGCTGAATAAGTCTCATGTTTAATATTTATTAAAGTAACAGTTTAATATTTATTTATTATAATATCAAAATTAAAATTAATAATATAGTAGCAAAATTATATTATTTTCTCATACAATACTATACAGTATGACCCCGATTAACGCTGCTCCATTTAACGCTGTTTCGATATAACGCGGCTTTTTTAATTCTTTATTTCTTATTGATTCACTTTGGCCCGGTTTTTCAGACCGGGCCAAAGCGAAACAATCGAATTTATGTTAGTATAACACACACATAAACCCGAAATCGCATTGAATTTGTTGCTTTTGATACTCCTATGCCGTCTCGCAATGCATTTGATACCACTATACGAAAGTCTGCTGCAGAACTTGCAACAGATTTTCTCAAAACAAATTTAGTCACTATTGCAGAAATTATGGATCAGTTTATACAAAATGATCCAAATTTTGATAGAAATTCAAAGGCAAGACGAAGTGTCATGGGTTCGATGTCTCGCTATCAACAATTGCTTGCTGAACGAAAGAAGAAAAGACAAAGAACGTTAGATGACTTCTAACGAAGTAACAAAAAGTGTCAAATGAGGAAGAACCTTCCTCATCACAAATATAAATTATTTATTCGAATGCTTTTGATTTTATATGAACTAGAAATTACCCGCTCATATAAATGAGCGGAAGTATAATCATGTGATTTAATATAATAATACTGTATATAACGACAAAAACACCTCCGAATTCTTGTAGGGAATCCAAGAGGGAATCATAAAATGGCAACCTTATTCGTTACAGCGCCATCTGCGAATTCTGTCTTTTTAGAGGAACTACAATTTAAATGTTATTTCTATTGTTTAAATTTTAAATTATTAATAACAACAAATAATTGGGCTATCGCAGACATATAAAAATGAGAACTTTCTAAAGATACCTTGTTTATAGAAATCGGTAGAGTAGTTCAAGTGAAAGAGGGACATCCAGCCAGCCAGTCACGTTTGACTATTAATACCGGTATATATGATGATTTGTGATTATAAATCGATATTAGCAATAAAAAATGACTATAATTAATGTAATTCAATAGTAATAATATATGTTACAAAATAAAATAAAAAAAAATGGTACGTTTATATTTTTTATTCACTGTCCTGTTTCACCTATCCCCATTATTTACGTGTTAAGATGACCTTATTTAACGCTGTTTCGTTTAGTGCTCGGTTTCTTTGGAACGTAACCTTCGCGTTTAACGGGGTCTTACTGTGTTTGAAAATTAAGTACTTGTATAGTACTCTTGTAAAATAATTATGAAATTTAACTTTTATTTCTTTTTTTTATATAGTATGGATAATAAAGAGAAAAATAAGAATGATATTATTTTAGAATTTATTCAATATAAACAAATGTATGTATTACTATGCATTATAATCTGTAATATATTATCAGAAAAATTATTAAAAATAATTTTTACATTCCTAAATAGCATATACTATACTATATTTAGACTTAAAATATATTATGTGTTAATTATATAAAAAATTCAAATACACCTAGTCCTCGATTTCCACGGCACTCAATTTACACGGTTTCGCTTTTACACTATTTTTAAATGAAAACAAAAAAATTTTCTTGGGTTTTATTTTGATTGTTTTGCATTATGCCATTTATAAATTAAAAGAGTATCATATTGTCACATTTTGTGGGTTTACGAGTTCGTAGAGATTAATAAAAAGTGAATACAGCTATATTTCGTATAGTCCAATTTATTCACACAAAATAAAATAATCTTGTTTCACTATAACTAAATTCAATACAAAATCCGATAATTATCTCATACAACACTAATTTATGTCTTTAATTCAGAATAACTCGCAGTTCTTCTTAGTCCACTTTATCCTTATCTCATTTTACACGGTTATAAAGAACATATCCTCGACTTTTCATTATCTTCTTTAGATCGATTTACACGGTTTACAGTTTAATTGAACATATCCTTCTATTTTGTATGAATTCTGCGTCTCGTTTTACACGGTTTCGGTTTGTACGATTTTTCCAGGAACGTATCTACCGTGTAAATCGAGGGTTGAGTTTACCTAATAAAATTTTTCAATAAAATTATTTTTCTTTAAAGAATAAATGTTTCTAAATCTAATTTTACAATACCATTTTTGTTTTTGTATATTTATACGCTAGTGTCATTTTTTTTTAATTTTGGAAATTAAAAATTTGTTTCTATAAACTAATGTAAAATATTAATTACTTTTAAAAAATTGATAATTTTTTTCGTCGTGAATTTTTTTCCAATCAGTTTTTGGCGCCTTTGTATGGCGCACAACCTACACGGTTACTTCCGCCGACCCTGCCATCATGGAAACTGCTTAAAAGAAAATTTTAATTTAATATGTCCAAGAATATAAATTTTTCCACAGTCATAGAAATTAAAAAAAGGGAATCAAAAGTTTCATCGTCATATTATGATCAGATTACACTTTTTAAACATTTAAAATGTAATAAAAAATAATTATTTTTAAAAATCTAATAACTGATTGATTTCATTTTACCCAAATGCTTAATTTAATTTAATATTTATTTAGAATAATATTCTAAGTATTATGTTTTGGTAGTCTAGCTGGTAAGGCGTCGGGCCGGTAACCCGAAGTCCTTGGTTCGATTCCAGCCAAGGCAAATTTTTAATTTCGGGAAATTAGTAAAAATAATTAAAGTTCAAATTATTAATTAATAAATGGCGCCACCTTAGTTTTTTGATTAATAAATATTAAGCCAGCAGATGATGGCACCGTAGCATAAATTTAAATTAATTATTAATTTGGCAGTTAATTCAAAAATCAAACCGCTAGGGGAAGTTTGGCTGGTTAGGATCATTTTTAATATTTTAATTTTATTGAATCATTTTAATTGATTTTTATTATATGAATTACAAGTATAGATATAACTATTATCAAGTTTTTAGTAAAACATGTGATGTTATACGAAGTCTCGTTATTTTTAATTCTTGAACATTACAAATAATCTCTTTTTTCTTGACGATGAATTGCTTTTCCATGTCCCAAACTCTAATACTCTCCATCATATACCAAAAACAATCCAAATTAAAAAAAAAAAACGAAACTTGTTGCTCTTCCGTCAGTGATAACAACTATTCTATGATTAATTGCTTCTCGTTGGTTGAAAATATTATAAAACAAAAAAACTTGAATCAAAATTCAGATAATAACGTTCACAATAAAAATTTAATACTTCTAGGACTTATAAAAATCCCATGTTGATTGAAAAAAATAATTAATCTCTCAGACAAGAACTGAATGTAGCTGTTGGAGTTAAGCTAAGTTTAGACGATACCTCTCTGCATGCTATGTTGTATGCAGAATGATGCATGCCTTAATGTGCAACAACCACTTGAGGCATGCAGCTTGCCCCTTCATATTCACATATAGAAGAAATATTGCAGAAAATGTCAACACGAAAAGAGTTGTACGCTGCCGGCACCTACTGTTATCTTTTCAAATGATGGAAGGAAACGAAGAATGAAGAAAGTGTTTGACTTGCAAATATTTCGATCAAAGCACTAATAACATCAGTATTTTGAACTACGTCGGGATAAATAGCTTGTCTTTTCAAAAATTTTACTAGAATGAATTGATGTCTTAAAACTTAAACTAAATTTATGACTTAAATTAAATTTAACTTCTTCAATAAATTGAAGTGTTTTCTTCACACCCCAATCCACAAAGCAAAGAAAAATTTGTGAAAAAAATTTAAAAATAATCAAAACAACAAGATGTTGCACGTGTAACCCAACTAGGACAGGGAACACATGTGCCTTCTTGTGCCTAGTATTGTATCAGATTTTGAGGCATGTGGTTTTGCATATCTTCTCGCATGCCTTGTTGCATGAAAAGTAGCACTGTCTAAATGTAGCTTTAGGCTTGTTGTAACGAAGCTAGTTTACGAGTCGCTGGCGCTAGCGGAAAGCTAACTTGCCCAATGTAAACAACCCCGATAGCAAATATGTCACTTGCCGGGACTGTGGCAAGTAAAGTTGAAATCCTGGCTACTTTACTGTCCACTTGCCGGCCACGTGACCCACTTCCGGCTTCTTCATTCGCTATCTCTCGAACAACTGAATTTGATCCACCGTGAATTTCTCTACGCATAATGCAATTTCTACATTTCCTTCGCTTTTTACCCTTTTTCTTAACTAAGTCCCTAAGCTCTTCGCTTAAAATTATTATAACGGCGTCAAAAGCTTCTTCAATATCTGACATTTTAATTTCCCGTACAAAACGTGTGAACTTTGTATGCGACACACAATAGAAAATACAACTTGCCAGTAAATAGGGGCGGCTTTTACTAGTCACGTATAAATAATAACTTTCCCTGTAGGTCGACTGGCGACAAGTTCTAGCAGTCTACAAACTACCTTCATTACAACACGTCTTTTATGTCCCGTTGCAAACTGCAACACTGCTGCACATAATATCAAAACATCAAATAAAGATTCGCTCCCCATCGACTTAATGATTAATAGTACAAATTGAATGTTACATTGTATTAAAGATTTATTTCAAAAATGTACAAATCTGAAAATTAAATATTTAGCCTCACTGACAGTTGATTGCCACCATTTCATCATTCAGTTAAACCATTATTTTGATCCATATTAGGATTAGCAACGCGACGCACCTACTGTTTCAATGGGATATGACTAGATATATTTGTCTGCACTTTGAATTATTATAACATTGATCCTGGTTGATCTATTATTATATCTTGCTCTATTGCTTTAAAATACTAAGTTCAATGGTGAATTTTCTAAGTTTAATTAAACTTTGGTTGATGTTCCTTTAATCTTTCTTAAATTAAGATTTTAATTAAATCTCAGTGTATCCAATATATACTGTAATTAATTTTGTATTGTTAATGACAGATATTTGGTAAATTCTGAAACATCAGTCCATACTAATTTTAGGTTTTTCATTTTCAAGTCGTTGAAATAGTCTGTATGAATCTATCATTTTAAAAGCTATTTTTTTTATTAATATTTTGAGTATTTTGATGTTTTTCTAAATTATACTGTGTATAGCTTTGTAATGTTTGGAATGATCATGTGCTTTATTTGTGCTAGTTGTTGACTGATATATTTTGGTTTTCTTTTTGAGTAGGCATATATTAATTGGTACCCATTAATTAAATTTGAATTTTTAGTTTTACTGTAACTGAACATTATGCCTTGGTCCAAAATTTTTTTAATTTCATTACTCTTTATCCACGATAACTGATAAACATGGATATATCAACATATTCAAACAATATTTGGAATGTTGCTGCCTTATAACTGTTTGTATTTTAACAATTAGTTAAGATGTATACTGGTTTAAAATTACGATAAGTTTGTGGCAAATACATTGTATATTCTGCTTCTATAATCTTGATCAAAACAACCAAAAAATGTATTTTGCAATTTTTTGCTCCATATTTATATTTATTAAAATCTAATTTTAGATCAGTCATCTGATTATACGAAGTAGAAGTATCTACTTTTATTGATATTTTCCATCTATGAAAAACCATTGATGTATCTGCAAAATAACTGTAAATGATCTTTTAATGGGGGAAGATCTGTTCTTTATATCTAATGGCTATTTCAGCAAGAGAGCATCTCTAAATTAAAGCAAGAATTGTGCACATTAATTAGTTTTCACTAATGTTTTTTGAATCCATAGTTGTAAATTAAAAGTATGTTGATTATGAACATTCTATGCAATTACATAGTTGCATTTTCTAAATTTATAGATGGGTACAATAATTCATCCATATTATAAATGTAAGTAGCTAAAAGTTCATTTGGTAGAAATTCAAGCTCATATATTTTTTCAATAAAATGTTTTGTAAGCTTTTAATTTTTCTAGCATCAAGTTGCTAATTTTGTTCTAGGCAAAATATGGTGCTTGAAATTTGGGATTATTGATCTCATTTTATGCAGTTTAATGAATCTGTAAATTCTAGGACAGGATGGAACTGTTTATTTGCTTTATCATCATCATCATGAGAAAGATTAAAAAATAACACATGCAACTGATCAAATTCTCCAGTATATTTCTGTTCTTACATATTATATCAACATTCTCAACAGAAAACAGAATCATTTTCTATATACACACAAATATTCTCAAATCCATATATCTCATTTATTTGTTCCCTGAACTTTTTGTTGGGTCTCTTTGTCACACTTATCATCTACACTAGAGCTGGATTTGCATTTTTGGGGGCTCTAGGACGAGCAAGGCTTTGGGGTCCCTAAAAATTCAAATCAGCTACGTCTAATTTTAAAGGCTCCTTATAACTTATAAGGAACCTTTAAAATTTTACTTTCTATCTAGCACTTTTATAAAAAAACCTATTTTTTCTTATTGAAAGTTTATAAAAGTTGGAAACTGATTGATAGTTTTGGGGCCCTAGGATGCAGCCTAGTGGGTCTATAAGTAAATCCGGCCCTGATCTATACATCTAGCACATACTTCATCGATCGCTCTTCCCTTTTCTTCACATAGTTAAACCATTCCAAAATATAATGTATCAATCACAGTTTTTGATCTGTTTCATACATTATTATTCAAACTATAGTTATATCTTATTATTCCAATATGCCTCTTACATATCTCTAAAATGTTTGCTATTGATTTTATGTCACATCTAGGTTGCATTGACATGTATCAGCATTGAAACTAGTAGACATATCATCAATCATACATCATCATCTCAACATTCTGTGACAGATTCTTATTCCTAACATGAATTATGGTAGAAAGAATTTATTGAAATTTTAAAATCAGTTTGTTTTTAACTTTTCAGAATTAAGCAAATTGAAATTGAAATAAATCATTATTTATTGAATTTGAAGTCCTTGGATTCAGAATTGAAGCCAGTTTTGGAAGAAGAAAGCATTCTTCAACTGAAAAGAAATACCATATGTATGTATATTTTCAATGCTAATGAAATTTTTGTGAAAATTTTTATTTTCAATTTCCATTTCTGCTTTTACCATTGCCACCAAAATCTCCTTAAAAAAGAATTTGCTTATTTTATTTGGATTTATTTTTATAAATGTAATTATTCAGAAATAGCATATTTTTTAAGTTTTAAATACATGGTGAATCTGAAAAACTGGGCAAAACTTTATGGGGTGATAGAACGCAGCTATAAAAGCAATATTCATCAGAGAATGTATTGTCCGAATGCAAGCAGTAAGAAGTAAAAGGTAGAGTCACATGTAAAGAATTAACACAAGAATGAGAGGAGATACTTCAGAAAACTTTTAATAACAGGAATGTAATTGATGTACATGCTGAAAGAAATTGCTCAAAAGTGCTTCCACCAGCTGTAATGCAGGCTTCACACCTGCTGGCGATATTCGGGAAATGCCTGGTGTCTTTGCAAATGTGGGTCAGTCTCTATCCTGGAGGTATGAAGCCTGCATTACAGCTGGCAGAAGCACTTTTGAGCAATTTCTTTGAGCATGTACATCAATTACATTCCTGTTATTAAAAGTTTTCTGATGTATCTCCTCTCATTCTTGTGTTAATTCTTTACATGTCACTCTATTTTTTACTTCTCACTGCTTCCATTCCAACCATGCATTCTCTGACGAATATTGCTCTTATAACTGCGTTCTATCACCCCGTAAAGTTTTGCCCACTTTTTCGGATTCACCCTGTATAATATTTTGCAAATGCTTCAAAATTTATATAATAATTTGTATTAAATTTACAGTTCTTGATTCTTTTATGAAATATTCATTTTAATCATAAGCCTGAATTGAAGTTATGTTTTCCTTAAACCAGTATTATGTATACAGTCATCTCCAAAGTTACATCATAATTTTCAAGATCAAATTATGGTGTGAAATTATGTGACTTATATTAGCTTTATTATATTATTGAAATATTATAAGTCAACAAGATTTTTTCACAAACATCATGTTAAAATGTGAAAATTGGTCTTATTAAGAAAGATACGTAAACAAAGTTCTGGTTCAGATAATACAACCAAGCTTATTTTTCAAATAAAAAAATATTTTTTTAAATATCTACCAATCATCAATAAACTGCAATTAAGAATATAGAATATTGATAATTAATAGAAACTCAAAAGTGCTTATTAAAAAATATTTTTTGGTTTGAAAAATAAGCTTGTTATTATTTTAAATTAAGAAAGATATAATATTTTATGAAAAATTTACAAAAACCATGAAATATGACAAAAAATGACAATTTAAAGGTATTTTTCTTGAACTGTAGCTAGTTATCTGGATCATCATGTTTGATTACTAACAATATAAACGATGATTTACAAGTTACTACAAATTTGATATTTGCTTTCCACATTCAGTTGAGAAAAGCAAACATTGAAGACTAATATGATAAAGATTTATTTGAAGACATCTTCTTACAGTCTTTTCATATAAGCGTTTCTCTACAGCAGTGTAATTAAGTTTTTCTACATCTGGGACAATATACAGTAATAATAAATGATGTACAATAATCCTTGTATGGGGTCCGTTCCAATGACTCCATTGTAAGTCGATTCTGATGTAAGTCGAGGACTTTTTAATTCTTGATTTGTTTGATTTTTGCTTTAATATTTTCATAAATTAAGGTTCTATTTAACTTAAAATGATTAAACAAAGC
This sequence comes from Olivierus martensii, assembly GCA_000484575.1. Lineage (NCBI taxonomy): Eukaryota > Metazoa > Arthropoda > Arachnida > Scorpiones > Buthidae > Olivierus > Olivierus martensii. The sequence goes on along the minus strand of AYEL01061433.1, from coordinate 1,965 downwards.
TTTCCTTGCCTTCTTTTTTACGTTGGAATTTTCATCAGAGTATTATTTCTCTTACTAGAAATGACAGAATTATGATGAGATATAGTAATAAAGCTTTGCTTGCCAACTAATGTGGTGCATATACAAAAGCAATGTGATATACTGTATGTATGTATATGCAAACATCAAAATTGAATTAAAGAATTTTTAGTAGTAATTTCTGACCGTCATTACTCATAAGTGTGAATTGTCATATGTCGAGGACTACCTGTTCTGTACTAAATTGACTGAATATTAGAAAAATTTAAAATTAATATCATAATTTATATTTATTGAAAAAATTGTTTTTAATATTAATAATACATTTTGTTGTAATTTTCAATAAGATAAATAAAATATCAAATTTAAAAATTTTCTGTTTGCAATTTTAATATAAAAAATTATTTTAATATAACATTTTAAATTGAAGAATAATTTTATAAAAATGTTTTTCTATTTATTAGATACTGAATTACAACATAACATTACAAAAATCAAAGAAAATATCAAACTGTTTTCTGACTGGTTGATGCAGTCATCTCTCTCAAATATTGAAGGTAATTTTGAAATTTAAATAAATTTAATACAGATGTTTCTTAACTGATATAAATTCAATTTAAAATGGATTCCAAAATAGAATTAGATTTTTTTATTTGATTTAAAATAATTTTCAAAATTTTTATTTATTTTCGTATGTAATATTTGATAATTATTCTTCCATATCTTTAGGTTAATGTTTCCAAATATCAATCATTTGTATACAAACTTTTAGCATATTACTTTTGCATATCAACATATTATATTTAATGTACATAAATAGATATTCATATAAAACAGGTTCACATAACAAAGATTTGTATAACTTGATGAAAAAATTATGGCAGTGCTTCTATAACACAATAAAATAGTTTGTCTACTATGTTGTATAACACAGTAGACAAATTTGACATTTTCACACACTATCACAAAATATTTTTTGAATTTTGCTTTATTTGTAAACTAAGCATTTTAATTTAAAAAAACTTTACATTTAATATAAAAAATTCTATTATAAAAAGCAAATATTAAACAAAAATAAAAGTTATTTACAGAATTATCTGATGAAATTTGACAGCCAGAGGATGTGCTATTTACTCTTCATGATATATCATTTTAATTTTTCTAGCTAGTAGCAGATAATGAAATGTCTCCTACTAGCAACCCAATATTGTAGGGCAGCGAGTGGCAACCTTTTTGAAAGCAAGTGCGCAACGAAAAATTTTTACAGCATGGTGAGCACTTGATCTTTTCTTTAGGTGGGTAGGAGATAGAATACAGAAATATATTAGTGTTACAATAATGTAATAAAATCATTATAGTTCATAGAACATAAATGGTAAATAATAAATAAAAATAATTTCATATATATAAAATATATAAACATAAAAAAGTTATCATCTTTTTTAATGAGAAAGTTGATACTGTATGTCTTCACACAATTTTTCAAAGTCATGATGGTAATTTGATACTGCTATTCTTAAGCAATCATTCAAATTTTCATCCATAAGATGTAATCTAAACTTATTTTTATTAAATTGCATTGAAGAAAATGTGGCTTCACTTAAATAAATCGATCCAAAAAAATTTTAGCTTCAGTGCATAATTTTTTAATATTGGATATTTATATGAATCAACAAATTTCCAAAATGTCTTGTCCATGTTCATAGCTTTCAAAGCAACATCATTTTGTAATTCTTTATAATTGGAAAAAGTATCAGAGAGTGAATCGGCACCAGCAAGTAAAGCATTTTTAAATAATTCTCCATTTAATTTCTAATTCTAAATTTTCTATATTCGTTATATTAAATTTATTTTAATTCTGCACTTAAAATAGTAATGCCAATGTTATTCATAGAAATTAAAAATAAAATAAAATAAAATCAGTTTCAAATCGTCAAATTGACTAAA
>AYEL01061429.1:0-33511 GCA_000484575.1 Olivierus martensii | reverse complement strand
CGCCTTCTTGTAGCTCCATTTATCGTTCGACCATCTGGGGATTATTACTGGGACGCTCGAGGGTTTTCTGTAAACCGATGTTTCTAGCATAGCGCCATTTTTAATTATTTGGACGTCTAGAAAATGTATATTCTTGCGATCCTTTTGTTGCAATGTGAGTTTCAGACCATAACTTGGGAGTGTGAAGATTTTTTCTAGTTCATCTGACTTATCTTCTTGTTTCCAAATTACAAAAACATCATCTATGTATCTTGCGTAAAGGTGGGCTTCAGTGATGAGATCATGTACACTGGATTGTTCGATAGATCTAAGCACCAACTCTGCTAGAGCTCCCGCCATTGGGCTTCCTATGGGGACACCCTTGGTTTGCTTGTAGAACTTTCCTTTGAACCTGAAAAAAGAATTATAACAAAGAAGATTAGCTATTTCTCTACATAATTTAGGGTTAAATTATATATTATATTCCAGGAACTATCTTTTATTTTTAAAAGATAGTTCCTGGACTGCTTTGTAGTGCTGGTAGTTATATGTTTCTTAGTTAGAATCCTTTGAAAGCAGTTTTGTTAATATTTATTCAATATTAACTTCAATATTATTCAGAATGCTGTGGATTATTGTAAATAATAATTATAATCCACAACATTCTGAATAATAATGAAGTTTACTTACAATACAATAATGTTGTTGTATTGTAAATAATGTTAATTTTAAGAAGAGCAGAGAAAGAAATGTTGGATTAGTTTCTGAATGTTTATATAATTTCTTGATGATGATGATGATAATTATTGTAAATGATCAGTTATACAATAGCATAGTACATTTTTCCATTTTAGCAATTAATCATATGTACAAAATTTTTTTATTCAAAAAACAATGACAACATAATAGAAACTATTAGGCTGAGCTTTCTAATATTGAAAATGTTTCCAATTTTTTATGCAATTATCAAAAAGTAATAGTCTTTGATCATTTCTATTTTTCATATCCCATATAAGTATATATGGCACTTCTTGAGAAAAAGGAATTGAGACCTGAATGAATCTGAATGATTTGGGATACTAAAGTTCTGTATGGAAGTTATTTTGATTTCATTAATAAAATAAAAATTCATATTTTCTAAATATTCACGCATGTTCAGTGGCAGTTAGGAAACAAGGCATATTATTATTTTCTTATCCCAGGCTAATGATCCTAATTTTCTGTATAATTGGAAGACTGTTCCATACAAAATTTTCCATATCTCCTTAACCATCATATAACTGATGTAATAGTTATTATACTAAAGTCACATTATTTATTAAGGGAAACTACAGTTCAATCAATTATTTTCAAAAATAAGACCAAATTTTACCTCCTTTATTTTTGATCTTGCCTCATTCCTTATATTCTTTTGGCACCTTCAAACTTCTCCCTATTTTTAAATGTAAAAAACTTTTATGGTAAAATAATTTCTTCAATGATGAGGAAATCACTACTACTATGAAGAGCTGGTTTGCCTCCAAATCTACTCAATTCTACAAAGATGGGATTAAACAACTGTTCATGTGCGTGAGGACCTCGGAAATTGATATGTAGAGAAAGTAAAGTAAGCCCTTCAAGTCTGTTGGTCCAAATGGTATTTTACCAGTGTTTTTACAACAGAAATTGACCTAGCCTCATATCTTTGCCATGTTTTTAGGATTTGTCTAGCTTTTGGCTATATTCCATGATCCTGGAGGCATGTAAAAGTTATATTCATATCTAATGGGGGCATAGCTCTTATACCAAAGTTAATATCTAATGGGGGCAATACTCAACTGTAGTTCCATTGTGCAATTAGTCTGATATTTTTCTTATCAAAGACAATGGAAAGCTGGTGGATAAATTTATCCACCAGCTTTCCATTGTCTTTGATAAGAAAAATATCAGACTAATTGCACAATGGAACTACAGTTGAGTATTGCCCCCATTAGATATTAACTTTGGTATAAGAGCTATGCCCCCATTAGATATGAATATAACTTTTACATGCCTCCAGGATCATGGAATATAGCCAAAAGCTAGACAAATCCTAAAAACATGGCAAAGATATGAGGCTAGGTCAATTTCTGTTGTAAAAACACTGGTAAAATACCATTTGGACCAACAGACTTGAAGGGCTTACTTTACTTTCTCTACATATCAATTTCCGAGGTCCTCACGCACATGAACAGTTGTTTAATCCCATCTTTGTAGAATTGAGTAGATTTGGAGGCAAACCAGCTCTTCATAGTAGTAGTGATTTCCTCATCATTGAAGAAATTATTTTACCATAAAAGTTTTTTACATTTAAAAATAGGGAGAAGTTTGAAGGTGCCAAAAGAATATAAGGAATGAGGCAAGATCAAAAATAAAGGAGGTAAAATTTGGTCTTATTTTTGAAAATAATTGATTGAACTGTAGTTTCCCTTAATAAATAATGTGACTTTAGTATAATAACTATTACATCAGTTATATGATGGTTAAGGAGATATGGAAAATTTTGTATGGAACAGTCTTCCAATTATACATCTTATAGAATGTGTTTTATAATATTAAAATGCATTTTAATTATCATTTCTTATATTCTTCTAGCAGAAACAAGTTAATGAATATGATTATTTTTTATGAGAATTAAAAATAAATGCTAATTGAATACGGAGATTTATGAAATGCTGAGAATTGCTCACTTGAAAATTTAATTATTTTTGTAACAGAATTATTATATATTAATATTTTTATTATAAAATGCGTAAAAAAATTAGTTATTCTTCAAATATTATCCATAATCATGATTATAAAATATTAAATTATTCTTTGAGCATTACATAAAATTATTCTAAAATATTTAATTAATTTATATTTATAAACATAATTAATTTTAAAATTAGTTTTAGTTTAAGTTTTATATTTAATTATGTTTGATGTTAGCATTTATAATTAATTAATTTCGTCCGAGAGTGAATTATTAATTAATTTATTCTGTAAAACTCGAAAAAATAAACATAAAAAGTAAAAAAAAAAAAAATAGTCGCAAAACCAAATCGGATTTTAGATGATATCGGATTATTGAACAGCTTGATGTCAAACATGTAAAATCTTTCTTTATGAAACAAATTTCTTGATTAAATTCACTCCCAAAATAACAAAATTAAAGATTTCTAAAGAATTTTTAAGAGTTATTTATTTATTTTTGCATATATTTTATTTAAGAAACACGTAAAATATCAATTAATTTTGGTTATTTACATTAAAGTATCCGAAATAAATGCAAATAAATTTCTTTTGTATTTATTTTACATGAATTATAAGAACTGTTGAAGTGGAATTTTTCTCCCTGGCAATTAATAATTTTCAGTAATTGCTAATCTTCTTTTAAGTTTTCGATAATTAGCAAAAGTTTATATTAAATAATACAAAGTAAACACGACAATGTCTTTATCTATTGTACTAATCTGGGCTGAGAATATCTCCAATTGAACATTACCAAGACCATTTTGCTTTAGTAGCAGAACATCAAGTAATCAACGGTTTTCAAATTACCCGATTCAATAGTCATTTAAATGCCATTTTATCGTTGATGTCTTCTACATCTTAAAAGAACGTACCTGAAAATTTCCGAGTTTTAGAGAAAACAAAGGAATTAAACTTTTAACCTATTGTTACAGTAGTGAATATATGCACATATATTGTTTCACATGGACGTAATTGCTGCATTTAAACTGTTATTAATCATATAAAGATATCCTGGATTTAATGATTGTTTATGATGGACGTAACTGCTGCATTTAAACTGTTATTAATCATATAAAGATATCCTGGATTTAATAATTGTTTATATTTTTAAAATATGCTTCTATGTTTTCTCAAGAAACAAAGAAAATTCTTTTATAACATTAAAACAGATGAGATTATTCATTTTATCAACTTTTTGTCGCCGATATATAGTTTTAATATAATTTGTGTGAAGTCATTTATATTTATCTTCATTTCTACTTGATATATTTCTCAATTAATGAGAGCAAGATCAAAGAAAATGCAATCTACATTAATTATCCTCTTATGTGATAGGAGAGAGAAGTAAGAAAAATAATAATAAAAAACAATTAACCAATTGAAAACGCAAAAATAAAAATTATATTAAATTATTCAAATGAAATCGCATAAAAATACTTAACGAATTTATAATTATGAAAGTAATTAATTTAATAATTAAATTTTTAATTAATTAAATCTATAAAATCTTTTAAAAAAGGAAAAAAAAAAAAGAATGGGAAAATTAAATCAGATTTTAGACAATAGCGGTTTATCACTTCGAATCTTCCTCGATGTGACATGTTTCTTCATTAAAATATTTTCTACACTTATTTTCATTTTATGCCATAATATAATAATAATTTTTTCAATAAGATTTACTGATATTTTTCTTTTAACTATCGAGGGAATAAACAACCATAAAAAAATCTACAACTGTAAGTTACCGTGATTAAAATTTATTTATGCATTTTAAAATAGGAGAAAAATCTAAAAGGTCGTTCACTCGTGTTAAATGAATGATTTATGAGCAGAAAATTTGAAAAATTTATAATTATAAATACTCAAAAATTAAGTCAGATTATTTAAATAAAATTTTAATACATAACGATAACAATAACAATAGCAAACCTTGCCACCTGTTAAACATTTAAAAATCCAATTAAAAATCATCCATATGCAAACATAATTTTGATTATAAACTGAATGATTTACTTCAGATAATTTCTGTTTACTTATGCATAAATTTATGATTAATATTTATTATTATTAAAGTTAAAAATCGATAATTTTTCATCCTTTAGAAACGTGAAAATATATACGATACGCGTATTTTTTTTTTTTTTTTTTTTTGTAGTATGTGTTTTAGTGAAGTCTTTTTCTTATACATAAAGCAGTAATGTTGATGCCTCTTTATTAATTCTTGCAGCAAGAATAACAATAACCGATAATGTCTGTCCAATATGATTTATGACGTTAATAAGGAGGAATTTACAACTTTTCTTAAATCTATTAACGTTTCTAAAATAATAACACTTTTAATGTTCGAAATTTTATTACCAGCTCACATTAAAGGCTCGTTTAATTGTTTAGAAGAAATTTATAATATAAATATAGGTTAAAGTAACTTAACGTTTTACTATAAAATATGACTGATACGTAAAACATTCTCTAGCTCCCCTTTTTCCTTTTTTTTTTTTTCTTTCTTTCTTTAGTGCTCTATAGTAATAATGTAATTAAAGAGCATTTTCATCAACTTTACTGAGGACGATATTTTTAGATACTTTTACTTTAATGTCAACATCCGAAAGCTTTAAAGCGAGTCATTCTGAAGAAGTTTGTTTTAAAAGATACAATAACTCTGACAACAGTTTTTATTGCATTTTACATAAAAGATATAACCTGTAAATTTTTCTATATAGTTGTAGATGTAACTATACTTCTAACTGCAGTAGTTACAATTGTATGATAGCACATAATTATGTTCGTATGTTAATGTATTTCTGACATTCTAGCAAGGACATTTTTCATCTCTTTCTTTGTATTTTCGTTATTGCCTTCATAAACATGCGGTCACTTATTATGATTAAATAACAGTACTACGCGTCTTGATGAAAGTTTCATAATTCAGAGTTATTAAGTTAATTTTATAGGCATGTTTATATTGCGCCAATGTTACACAACACCAAACTGCATATTATCTTCGAGAAGCTAAACAAGTATGGCACATACAAAATTCTTTATGTGGTCGTGCCTGCTGCAGACTAATGAAAATATGTTGTTATAGATAGCCAAAACAAAAAAAATGGTGATGTTGCGTGTAAATGTCTCATTAATTCCACTAATATCAGTTCTCAATTTTCATGGGAATAAAATTCCACGTGTATGCATGCATATACGTATAATCCACCCACACTTTGCTAAAATGAAAGTGGTTATATTCATAAATTCCTAATTTGCAACGTATGTTTTTGAAAGTTTCAATGCCGTATCCGTTTTTACTGTTTTAAAATTTATCTGGTTTTAATTTGCTGAGTGGAATTTTTTTCTATTTAAAGACTGTCTAGACAAACAGGAAAAAAAATCACTTAACCTTTATGTAACCTTCTACGGTATCTGACAGAGTTTGAAAAATCTTATCTCTACCACTTTTACTCTCCCGATAACAATGGCTTACTTGTACTTTCACGTCAAATATCGCATTGCACAAGTAAATTCACTTTAACCTTATCTGAGGAAACACTTGCTTTCATAAGGTTTCTTCTTACAAAGAAAATCTTGTTTGTATCATAGTTACAAGATTATGAGTGCTTTATCGATTCAGTGCATATTTCTTGATTGATCATTGAAATTATTCGGTAACTTTTTACTAGTTTTCAAGTAGAGAATACTTTTATTTATTTTAGAGATTTCCAATTGAGTTCCTTTTTTAAATAATGGTAAAGTTTTCACAGAAACCAGCAAGATAAAATGATTGCAATGAACAAAAATAGATAAAGTTCCTTTAATGATTATGAAAATAATTTTATAAAGTTATTTATTTTAGTTTTTTGCTTTTAAATATTTAATAAAACATTTAGTTTCGATATAAATTATAGAATTAATTAAATTATTTTAATTTTTCAATTTAGAATTTTTAAAAAATATTTGGCATAACCGTATATGCAGAGTTCAAAAGCAAATATGCATAAGTAGTTTCCAAAACTGCTCTTGATCCCCAAAATGTCATTTCAGCCAGAGTCGTAGGTTTTAGAATGTCCTTCAAAATCGCATTACCTATTCACAGATCTTGAGTTTGATGGTACAAACCTGCATTTCCATCTGAGAAGATACCGATTGTTGTCGAACAAACGACATATCCCGAACAAAAGATGCTGAGAACGTATTGCTCTGTCTGTCTGTGTCTTCGAGTCTATACTAGATCTAGTCCTGACATTTGAAGAATGAAATTCCACTCATACTGACCTGTCAGGAATGTCGGGAGAGGTGCCATAAAAATGTCACCATTTGAATTCCCCATCACTGTAGGACATGCAATGAAGAAGACAGCACAAAGGAAGCAAATTTAGTAGACTTCTTAAACTACCTTTTCCCCCTAAGAAATATAATTTTCTTTAGAAATATCGTCTGTAAGATCACCAATGGAAAATGAGAAAAAAGCTAGAGACTGACTCAAAAAAAAATTCGAACCTTTTTTCAATATCGCAGATTAAATATTTTTCTTATTTTAACTGAAAAAAATTGAATAAGAAACGTGAAATACTCAACAGAAAAATTGAAAATAAAAAAAATCGTGAAATTATTAATATATACAAAATATATATATATAAAACTATGAAAATACTCATGATAGAAAATTCTTAGCATAATTTTTATTAATACTACAGTGAGATGATTAATGGCATAAAATATATTGTAGTTTTGCTTGATTTGGCATTCAAGATTAGTATCATCTTTGCAGCAGATATATATTTGCAATAATAGTATTGCAACTGTTAATGTTTCAACAGCAGATACATAGTTGCAATAATAATGTTGCATCTGTGTATCTGCTGCTAACATTATAATATATTAATGTTATTTTAATCTGCTGCAGAAAGAATGTTAGCATTTGTTAAAATAATACTTCTTCTGTGTAGACAAGCACATAAATGTTCTATACACAGAAGCACTTATGTAGTCTCTTCTACATAATTTATCTAGAACACTTAGGTACTATTTTATATAGTAGAATATAATATTATGAATATAATCATGATGATATTCATGGGCATTAGGACTTCTATTTTATTTTATGGGCATTTTCAGTAATATTTAAGATATATATTGTACTGTTCTACAAGGCATACTTGCGAAACATTACGCATCATGTTATGCATAAATCATTGTTCGATGTTATTGAATTTTTACAGTTAATGATGATTAAATACAATAAAACGGAAAAAAATAATAGAAAATATTCGATTTTTTGTAACACTTTTTAATTTAATAAACAAATAATAACTTTGTGCCCAAATATGTTTAATAAAGATAAAGCGTAAAGATCAGTTATAAATTTTTATCGCGATGATAAACTACAAGGAAAAGCAGTAAATATTACCTTTATTAAATCTTAAACAGCATACTAAAAATCATTTTAATTAACTGAGATTATCAACACTTCATTTTGAGCAAGATATGGAAAGAGATAATTTTGAAAAGATAAATTTAAAAATCTGAAAAATAATCATAGATTTATTTTTCTTGATTGAATCGTCATTTGAGCTACTAAGTATAAACAATTCATATGTGCAGATTAATATCATATTTTTTATTAAAACATCATACTTATTAAATTTAAAGAATTTGGATAAATGCCATAGCTAATTTTATCTTCTACTTTACATATTTGATAGAAAACTCTTCATCTTCTATCTCTTACCACAAAGACAGAGATACAAGATTGTTGAAAATTTAATTAAATTAAGAATGTTTTTAATTGTCTGTTAATTAATCATACTTTAAATTTTAATCTTAATTAGTAACAAACCATAAATAATTACTTGCTTCTAATCATTGCTTGAATTATTTCAGTACGTTTCACATAAATAAACGAATGGTTTCAAATTTTCCCTTCGAGAAATTAACTATACAATAGAGAAATAAGTAAATAATGTTATATTTTATTTATTTTTATTACCTCTCGAAGAGTTCTGATGAAGTTTTCAGAAGATAACGAGAGAAATTCCGAAATTCTAACGGATAATCAAAATTTCCTTCAGTACCAAAGACTCCTATCAAAGTGACATTACACTTTTCTTTTTCTTTTTTTACTTTTCCCCATCGTATGAAAGACTAACTTGATTTTTCCTTTCTTCATTCTGTCTGGTTAACGTCAATACTTCTGTGGAGAAGTAATTTCACATCTTTAGTCCGTCTACAAATGACTAAACATTTGTAAACCGTCAGATGTTGAGAAAATTATTCTTGTTGAATTTCTCTCTCTCTCTGTTACCGGCTATCAACTCCTGAATTGCTACTTTTCCTCAAAGGGTCATCTATAACTTTTTTTTTTCCATCTTTAATTTGAACAATAATTTTTATTTATTTATTTTTAAATTAAAAATTAAATTCAGCATTGCATAATTTACACTGAAAACTTTATTTATTCTCTTATTTTACACAATTATTCGAATTTGGAAGAAATATATAGCTTATTGAATGTTTACTATGGTATAACGAGTAAAAATGAGATTCATCTGATGCATAATAATGCAATTGAGCCTCATTACTCAAATATTGTTTGTAGCATTAATAATTATTCACGAAAATGAGATTCATCTGATGCATAATAATGCAATTGAGCCTCATTACTCAAATATTGTTTATAGCATTAATAATTATTCACTTTAATGAAAATCTAAGTATATTATTTACATACAGCCAAAAAAAAAAATTCAGAATCTTGCATGTTTACTTTTTGCATACAGTATAGTTTATTTACGTTTTATTCTTTTACATAAATCTTCAGCATGTTTGCAGAACAACACAGTATTGTAGTTAATTTTTCTTTAAAATAAGCTAAGTAATTCAAAACCAAAAGTAATTGTAATTCAGTAATTAGTTAATTTTCTAGGATAAAAGTTTCAACCAAAATTCATTACTCACAACCACTTGGTAAATGATATTCTACGGAATTTCTTTAAGAGATAGTAAATGAAAATAAAAATACAAAATTAATTCGGTTGTCTCTCGTGTTTGTCTCTCTTCTCTCTCTTTCTCTCTAACAAATACTCAAGACTGAAAGTATTAAAAGCCTGAAAACTATTTTCGTATCGAAAGTAAAAATTTTGTTTCTTCTTTTTTTTTTTTTTTGTTAATTCTTTCCTATTTGCTGTTTCATACATTTTCTAATTACTTTCAGTAGCTCGTGTTTACAAGTTCTATAGCAGGAGCTTTAGATTCAATTAATTCTTTTACTTATTCTAAGGTTGTTTGCCACGATACGAAATTTTTCCCTTGCACAAAAAAAATTTTTTTAATCAAAGTATATTATTATTAATTTATATTTGACAAGGATAATTTACAAAAACGTAAGAGAGAGAGAGAGAGAGAGAGTCTTTTACTTATTCTAAGGTTGTTTGCCACGATACGAAATTTTTCCCTTGCACAAAAAAAAATTTTTTTAATCAAATTATATTATTATTAATTTATATTTGACAAGGATAATTTACAAAAACGTAAGAGAGAGAGAGGGATATTCCTTCGAGATATTTTTAGAATTTAAACAAGAACAAATAAAAATAAAATCGAGTTTCGATTTTTTTGGTATTTTATAAAATGACTACAAAAATAGCATTTTCTTGTTATCCATACATCGTATATGAATTAAGAATTTAAGTCGAACAAAATATTGGATTAAATTGTTTGGCTTAGATGAAAAACATGCAAGAAAAACTGCTTTTCATAGTTACAGAAAATAGCACTTTAAGATAAGTGTGTTTTTTTATCAATATATATATACTTTTTTATACAAAAGACCATCTTTCTTTGGAGAAACGTAATCCCAGAAAATCTTTTAACTCAAAATTCTCGTTGAAATGTATTTATGATGTTCTTCTTAAAAATTAATGTTTCTTTTAGATCTGTTTAGCAACTTTAATGTTATTGTTTGAATTTTCGAAGTAATGTATTCGGCTTTCTAGAAGTTTTGCGATACGTTTAATGTAATTTGTTTAACGTCTTTGTGTTTTAGAAAAGAAAGAAAAAATAGAAAAAGAAACGAAACTAGCAGAAATTAATATATATATTTATATACATTCTTTTATTTTCATGAAGACTTCAATACACACTTCGATGAAAGCGAAGTGCGGTACTTCAAGAGAATTTATATCATGGCACCAAAGTGGATTTCTCGAAGTGACTGACAAACACATATTTTCTGCATTATACCATTTTTCTTCTGTTTCCATTTCCTCTTCGGAAAGATACAGCTTCGTTTGGTCTGCAATGCGTATTTGGAACAATGCATTTAGAACAGTAACTTTTTTGCAGCCATTCTACTGTTTCTGTCAGACCATTTTTCGACAAATTTATCACACCGTGATCACTTTCGATACAGATTCTTCTATAGCACCAAATGGACGGTCCATGTGACAAAGACACTCGCTTCACTGCTATTACCCATTTGGGGGGGCCAAATAATGTTAGCGACTGTGGATGTTTTTGTCATTGCTAGTATCAGTCCTGTCCTTCTCCTTATAGATGTGATTCCTATCATTTCTATTAAGGAATACTGTTACATCCTTTTTCTCCTTCCAAATTACACCCATTTCTAACTTTCTTGTAAGTTATATAATTTATCTCGCATTTATGATCAGTTTAAGTAATATTTTTTTAACTCAGTTCAATCTAAGAACATCTTTTAACTTAAAAAAAAAATTTTCTGGAGGCATCTTCGTTCAGATCATTTTAAGTATTAGTTATAAAAAAAGCTTCGTAATCTCTGTATGAGTTTTTTGTTCACATCTGTTGTTATGATAGTGCATTAAATATATGAAGCATAAATTTGAAATATACTTAAGATCATTTCAAGATATAACTATATATAGATCTCAATGAAAGAGTTTCTAAGATAGCAAAACTTCTGTGTTTATGTTATTCCCCCGACAGCAACACAACATATTGGACAGTTATTCTTAAGTAAGTTTGTCTTGCTGTACACTTCTCTTCACTTTGTGTGTCTCCAGAGTATAGTGTGAATCCTGCAATGTGATTGCCTTCATTTCTTTTTAGATTTCTTTGCATTCCTTTTATCCCCATTTTGAGTGATAATTCTGTTTTTAAATTTAATTTCTGTTTTATAAACAAACAGAGAGTGATTTCATTTACGTTAATCATTCAGATACATCTTATCGAAACCAAACTGCATGAAAAATGCTAAATGATGCTAACCAAAATTAATATAACATGCGAAAATGGTAAAGTTCACATCAAAATTTTATATTACGTCATCTACGAGTTTATAAGTAAATATGACTGTGTAATGATAAAATATTATTCTTCTAGTAGCACTTTATCGATGCTGTAGCACAAGAAGAATTCTTATGTGTCGCATGAGAGAATTACAGTAGTATCAAATAATCAATGATTCGCTTCGCGCACTTGCACGCGATGCGATATAATAAGAATGATGTCGAATCGTTTACTCTCATTTTTCTCTAATTCTGTTTACTAAATTAAGTTTATTGAACTCAGAATCAAAAATTCACGTGTTTTGTTTGCAAATTATTATAGTAGAATATATCTACATGCGTGAAAATTTCTTTAGCTGGTGGCTGTAATTTATAATCTAAGAAAATTTGCTAGCAGATACATTTATGTATACGTATACTTTTACATATATATATCATGTAAATATCTGTGTTTATTCTGTAGATGTATTATGCCTATTTGCATTATTGATACAAAATATAATAGAAGTTTGCCATGTTGTTATAAGTGAACCGTTTTAAGTTTAAAAATAATAAATAAATGTTAGAGCCAGTTCGAAAAGATCTTTTCAATTGAAACCAAACAGTTACGCTCTAAGGCATTATACTTATTGAATCCCCTCGAAACAACCTGATATTGATTCAAGCAACCTGTCAATGTTTGCATACTCTATCATTGGATGCCTCATAGCACCTCATAGACTCCATTGAATTACATGTAAAGTAAATATTTGTAAAACATATTAAGAAGTATTTGCATGTTATTCAAAATGTTTAATTTACTATTTAATAGATTTATAAACTATTCTTTTAAATTTTTGATTGTATTTATTCGAAGTGTTTAAATATAATCGTTAATATTCTACAATCCTCTAGGGCGTTAATAAATACAGAATCTCTAGTGCAGTGTATCGTTTAATAAATAAATGTCAATCATCGAATATCTGATGCAAAACTTGCTAAAAGCTAATAAAATATTACTGGATCGATACGTCTCAAGGCAAGGAAACACAGGAATGATACATATATGACAGATAATTAATTATATTTCGTGAAACGAGTATTAAATTTAATCGACAAGATCGCGTCTCTTCTCTTCAGCAAGCGATGCGACGCGACGCGATGCGATAAGAAAGAAAACCAAGCAATATTTCTAATAACTCTTTTAATTAAAAATATTGCTATATCAGTTTAAAAGTAACTCGACTTTTGCATTTTAAATTATATTACAGAAATCAGATATTTAATCTAACAAGGAGTAATCTCCCCTCTTTCAATTTACTCGGGTTTCAACTCCAATTAATTATCTAGCTTTTCTATAGGTTAACATCGTATGTGTGCTCTTATATTATAGCATCAGTCTGCGATGCACACGGCTGAATATCTACTGCATCACCGGCTGTTATAGAATAACAGTTTTTCTGACATCTAACCTGGGTCTTGACTGATAAGTACAAGAACAGCAAGAGAAGTCTTCGACATTAGATCAATCTAAGACGAAATAGGAAAGTCATTATTATCTTCTCTGTCGGTTTTTCTTTCTCCTTCCGTTCTTTAGCAATCAATGGAGTGTGATATAATCACGTGAAGTACTTCTAAAGTGGACATCTTTAATCAGACTATCCCCCTTTTCTCCTTCTCCCGTCTCTTTTTGACTTTCTATAATCAATTTGAATTCTTTGTAGGAAACTTTTCAAGAATACTTTAATAAAGATTAATCTTACATATGTATCTTTATAATGTTTAAGAATTTTTTTTAGCTGACACGTATTACTGTTTCAAAGAATGAGGATTAGGAGACTTGTTTCTGTTCGTTATTTATAGAAAATTTTTATTTTCATTTATTTATTCATTTTTTTTTTTTTGTACAGGAATTTTTTCAACGTTTATTTTTGTATGTGAAAATTTTCTTGAATTTATTTTTTACATTTGGATATTTTTTTACCTTTCCTTTTTGTATATGAATTATTTTTTTACATGAGAAAATTTTTTCTATGAAGAGATTTTCTTATATTTCTTTATGTTTATGAAAATTTCTTGCATTTTGTTTTTGTATTTTAAAATTTTTCTGCATTTAGTTTTTTTTTTATGTATTTAATTAATTTATTTTTATATATTCTGTATATTTTATAATTTTTGTAACTAATGCATTAAAAATGTAAATAATTTATAAGGTTTTATTTAAATTTAATTAATAACTTTACGAGACTTTGAAGAAACATATTCGACACAAAATAACAAAAGATATAATACAAATATCAAAATAAACGTATGAAAAGTTGATTAAATGAGATTTTCATAATACAAACAGTACAAAGAATTAGAAAAAAGGAAAAAAAATTGATTTTTTAAATTCGACCAAGTTGTATGATGAAAGAGAAACTTTAAACATGTCACAATAATTTTAATATATCTACTTTTTCCATCTATACTTATTAAATTTAGATGGAAAAAGTAGAAAAAAGCAGTTTTCTTAATTTTTAATTTACTAAAATATTAAATATTTTTTGCTTTATGCAGTATATCAGTTTTATATGATCGTCTTCATCGATATTTTTTATTGTTTCTTGAGTTTTATACTTTAACAAATTTTTCTTTTAAAGGAAAAAAATATATATTCGTTATCTTTTTCTCTGGCAATTTTTTTTTTCTCTCTCTCTCCCTCGACTGGATTTTAGACGTTCATAAAACATGATATCAAAAAGCAGTTTAAGAAGAGGTTAACAATGCAGTCAGCAGGATTTACAGTTGCTGCAAGGTAAAAAACTGACAGAAAAGAATAACATATGTGGAAGAAGCTAACCGATATATAGTGGATGTATAACTATCACAATCGTAAGGATGTAGTGCTATGTATGCTTCAATCTGGCCATCAACACCATAAATCTTGTCTTATCCTCGGGCTATCAAATACTGCAAGTTTATGCTTGATAGTGGCAACCATATTTTTCTTCTATGGAGAAGGAAACGTTTTAAAGGAATCGTTGCTACCACAGTATTAGGAAAGCAATCTGTGCGGTAACTATGTCAACATAGGGTGATAAACTCGCAGGCGCTTGTTAATCCTTGTTTGGTGTTATGGTCATATATCATTCGCTAAGGATCTTATAGGCCATCAAGGAAGACTGACTTGTATACTTCCAACCCAACAGAAATGAAATAAAGATGTATTTCTGAGGATTTCTCTTGTTAAGTAATTGTTCCATGCTCCGGCAATAAGTTATATATTTAATCTTTCCCATTTGTTACATTCAGAATAATAGTCTCTTGCATTTATTTAAATTTCAGTTTTGAATAGCTAAGTGCTTCAATTCCTCTCAGGTCTTATAAGCTTAGTTTAAAGTTTTAGTACAACCCAGAATGTTTATATAATAAATTTTGTAGATATCTTCTTAATCGTTAGATAAAACTTTATGAATATATTGAAAGTCGTCTTTTATACCTCCCTGAAGGATCCAGATGGGTTTTCCTAATGCATCGTCATCTTTTATTACAATAAGAATGATTTTCACGTTACGAAACCTTGAATATTTATATATCTACGTAACGTTACCTGTTTTGGACTTGCGAATAAATTAGAGCAGTTCTAAAATCCACATTTTTGTGAATTTAATGTTATAAAACCCACTAGAAACATGAAAGCTCAAATTTTTTCTTTTATCTTCGTAACAGAAAAACCAAAAGAGTTGAAGGATTTAATGATCTTTCTAAAAACTTTCGTCAAAATTGAATTTTAAATCGTTTAAGTATTACTTTCGCAGTTGTTTCAATACTTTGAAACTTCAGAAAAAAATTAAACAATGTTTTTAAAAATATATGTATTAAGTTGAAACTTTTAAAAAGCAACATTTTATACCCTAAAATATTCTTCTCATAAGAGATAAGTTTTGAAATAATTTAAAATATTTTTCTCGAATGAAGAAAAATGAAGCCCATTCTAGAATCATCAACCATTTATGCCTATCATTACGGAGTTTTTGGACGTAAAAAAAAAAACACACTCATTGTGAGATAAATTCTTTTGTGTAGAGCACTTGATGATCAAAATGCTGTCAGAGAGAACTGCACTTCATCTCATATACAATGCAGACAGAGATTTTCTTGTCTGAGATCAATACAGGTAGCTACCACCCCAGTAGCGAGTTGACCTATAACACATTTTAATTGTAATCAAAAACACATTAGTGGTACATTTAAATCGTGGATCCTATTATCTCGTCATTTTAATTTCAAATGCCCTTAAGAAAATATCGGCAGAAAAATGAGAATTCTTTTAAGATGGTGGAAAAACTTATTTTTTCTTCTTGTTTTTTTTTTCTTTAGCAAAGAAAGTTTGGCCATAATTAATGGACATTCTATTTGACTTTACCAAACAAGATCGATGTTAAACATTTTTATCGTTTTTACATATTTTAAGGAGATTTTTTTTTCCTTTGCTCTCTAAAGTTTTAATATGTTACGAGATTTAATAATTTTCTCAATTTATCGACTGGAAACAGTAAATAAATTTAAAACAATAAGAAACGAAAGAATGTTATAAGCCACATTGGTAAAGGAATATTAAAAATATGAAATCAATTTTGTGCAATAAGATCAAGAATTATTTGATCAAAACTATATATAAAGAGCTGCTTCTTTATATATCTCCTATCATCTTGTACTGTTTATTGGTTTATCATTAATATAATTCTTATATTGATCGAAAGAAATCTTCCTCGACACGTTACTCCGGTTCCATGTTCTTGTCGCTCTTAGATTCCTATGTTGTTTATTGAACTTTTGCAAGATTTTTTCTCATTTAAATAATATATTATGCTGTTTATAAGTTCAATCTATAAATTACTTAAGTCAATAATAACATAAAATAAATTTATTTGCATAGAATTAATGTTTAAATTATCCTGAAGCAGTATTCATCAATTCGATAACATTTGGCGGAGCGCTTTTCTAGAATTCTTAAAAACGTTAGTACGGAGTCTTATCTATTATAGATTTATCTCTTTTTATCCATCCGTAAGGAGAAATTTCTAAGCCGATTTTTCTTCTTTGAACCTGTCTAACACGAAACAACTCATACATACAAAATAGCTCCAGAGTCGTTTTAATGTTTAAAATATAATAAAAGCAATATAAAATATATATATATATATAAAGCGTAATAAATATTCATCAAGTTTTCTACAATAGTACGCAGACTGAATACAGTTTGTTTATGACAGAAGCATAAAGTATACGTTTATTGGTAGTAGAGTGAGCGTGTGTGCCAAAGCATGATTAACGCGACAGATACTAGTTGAGAGATTCCGAGTTAGGACAAAAAGGTTTTTTTTTCTACTCATGAATTCTGGATGGAGTAGAACTTATCACCCCTAGTACCACCCATCTAACTATAGTATTTGTCTTTCTGTCACTGCAGTATAATCCTACTGGAATTATAAGTGTGTCCGGAAAGAGACATCTGTTGCTGGAAGTAATTATCTCTCTCCACGACCTTATATCCTAAAGCAATTTCAGTTTGCTTGTTGTTGTTGTTACTATCGATTCTTACGTACATTAGGAACCCAAGGTATGTTTCTATTTGAGGTTTCAACATCTGGATTCTTTCTGATAGATTAATAATTTAATCTTCTTCCTTAACGTGTAAGATTCTTTCTCCTAAATTCCATTTGCAAATTTTAACTTGTAATAAAGCGGAATTATCCTCTTTAAAATTTCGTATAGTCTAAATGTTTATCATGATTAGTATAGATGCAAATAAACACCTCTCTTTAATGTTTTTCTACAAGAAATTTTATATTTTGGCATTGCATGTCATTAAAAAATATATTTTTCCGCATAAAAAGTGATGACGATGAAAAATTAACAGAATTTTAGATTAATTCTTTCGCATTTTTTATGTGACATTTTTAAAGCAAATTTGTTTGTGTAGAGGATTATAAAATTAATTTTTTTGTGTGTGTCAAAACTGATATAAAATGTAATAAACTCAACAGAATGTTTATTTTTCTGCTTTAAAGTTATGATTTAGATGTCTCAGCTCTCGGTACATTTCTATTAATTGTAAATTTTCTGTTAGAATTTATATAAAGATAAATTTTTATAAAAAAAAAAAAATTATATAAAATCTTCAGCAATTTTATCAATAATTTAATATATAATATGAATATTAGTGACAGGCTACATATCGATTTTATATTATGGAGGATAAGACTATACACGATCCTTAACGTAAATTGATATTTAATTTACTATAGTCACTAGTTTGGATTATCTTCAACTGGTCAATGTCTGAAACAAATTGCTTGCAGTAAATGGGAACTACTCAAGTTAGTCTCAATATTTCTTGTCACAGTAGTAGAAATTCTTGTCACAGGTCTGTAACCAGTAACACGAACTTCAGTCTAACAGCACCTTTAAAGAAATCATTATTTATCTATGTTAGAGACGTAAAAGTAAAGTTTTGTATATAATAATATGCATATCTTTCTTTAATTTTGTTATTTTTAATTAAATTTAACAAGATAACTTTTTATAAAATTATCATGCAAATTTTTTTTTTCCAATATTCGTTAAGATATTTAACTTTTGTTTATATAATATTAGACGTACTAGAAGTAGTAGTGAATTTTGTTTGGCTCCGTTCCACGAAAAGAATTTTTTTTTATGTTCCTTAATAAATGTTTATTGCTAAAGTCTTTACAGAAAAATTAATAGAACATTGTGCCTAAGGCGAATGTTGCTATAGAACAGAATTTCGATTGGTCTTATCAACTGCAGCAATTTATTATAATGAAAACTGTATTTATGCGTTATAAATTTAGAGAAGGAAAAAAAGGAAAAAATAACCTCGTTTATCCGTTAACTTATCGATTTAATATTAATAACAGGCTTGTTTAAAATCCGGAGACTCGCAGCTTTTATCTGGAATGTGCTCATCTCAAGCAGGAGTCAATCTGTTATCTCCGAAAATTTAATAATAAAAAATTAATACCAACTATTATATTTATGCTGTGATACAACAAAAAATATTATAGAGATAATAATAACAACAACAATAATAATAATAGCTTTATTTTTTTTTTTAATCTGGTAACTCCTTAATGTAAAGAAAACAGAATTAAAAAAATCGAATGGCCAACTGTTTGAAAGATAATTAATTGATAAGTTTGAAAACAATTACCTTAATGTTCATTTTCTTATATAACATGAATAAAAATAAATAGAAACGTGTAATTTCTCGTTTATTTTTATTCCTGAACTGAAATCGTGTCGTTTTTCCCCTTTAATAAATTTTTCACTACGTAATCATGATCAATCAGAGCAATTGATTTTCGCTTTGCAATTTCACGTAAACTTCGTAAAAAAATAAAATTCTTTCTTCCATCGGCATTATTCGAACGCGTACAATTTAATTATCCATCCAATTTTGATTAAAATCACCAATTTTAACGTCATCATCATCATCATCATCATCGTTAACAATATTAACAAATATAAAAATGGCATTAGTTATGCGCTCTAATATCCTCTTAGAAATTTTAAAATAAATAAATAAAAAGTATTAATGAAACTGGAGATAAATTATTAATTAACTTAAAACAGAATTAAAATTTTAAAATCTAGTTAATAATTACCGGGCTTGATGTTAATGTATTGAGATTTATTCCTCATTCGTAAACATCATAGAAAAATTATACTTCACGCTTTATTATTTTCATATTTCATATAACTTATGTCGGATTAAAATTGTATATCCAAGTCTGACATAAAAATTTCATTTATTTGAATTTCATGAGATGTATAAACAGATTTGTATCTCATTATCTTATCTAAATATATATCATTCTTATTTAATGTACGATTTTTATATATATATATATACAAGTGTAGTAAGACGTTAAATAAATCAAGATACTGCTTGAAAAAAACGATCTGCATTTATATATATATAAATAGAGAGACTTATAGATCTATATACTCTACTTGTTTTGCAGAATTCTTTTTAACACGTGATGCTAAATTTTGCAATTCTGCATGTACATGTATATATAATACCCGCTTTACTTTAAAGTTAAGTTACAGAAAAATCGATAAAGTTTACGAATGAAATATTTTCTGTGTATATAAAACTTGTGTAAAGTTCATCACTTAGGTAATTTGTTACTGATTTATCCGATAAGTATTTCGGATTAATCTTGTTTCTTTACCAGATTTACAGAGGGTTTTGATTGTATTGAAGTACAAACCATGACCTCATTTAGCTACCGAAATACACTAAACGGAACTAACGCATTTAATATTTTATCAAGGAGGGATTAACTCTTGTTATATATTTTATAACTGTATATAATTAATTTAGTAAATTATCTACTTCTTTAATACGCTCTTAATTAATTATTCTTTAAATTTATTAATATTTTATAAAGAATTAATGCGAATTACTAGTTTTTTTTTTTTTGTTGATAAATAATGTTCGCGTATATAAGTTTATAACGATGGCATAGGTGTTAGAAAACATGCGAGTTTTAGTAACACAAAAGAAAAAGGCGATGTAAATTAAAAATAGATATTGGTAGAAATCATTATCAGTTTCTGTCAAATGATGCTGATCTAATGGTGCACTTCACATTCCACACTTTGAATTCATCCTCTAGGAATGTGGATTAATACTTTTTGGAAACACATTAATGTTCTCTTCCCTGTTACGTCTATTGATTCTATCGGTTTGTTCACTTAACGTAAGAGTTAATAGTTTCTGAATGAATTCGTGATGATGATGCGCCTGATGGACTAGATAAATCTTTACCTGTCCACATATTTTTCCTTTTGTTCCCGTCATTAAAATTCTATACAAAAATACAATAAACACTCTCTATTATTCGCATGAGAGAAAATTCTATCACTTTTAAAAGTGATTATTTTTTTATAGCCATTTTATCACTCTCCCTAAAATTTAATGAAACCATCTTCGCAATCAACTACATGTTTTAGTTCATAATAACAGAATATTAATCAGGAGATAAAATATAGAAATCAAGATGAAGTGATACACAAAAGAGACGATTTAAATATTTGTTTACTTGAAAATTAGGAAGAAAAATTTTTATAAATTCGATAAGACGAAATTATTTAGAATTTTTCATTTTTATAATTGAATATTTTTTCCCCTAAGATTTTTATTCGAGAAAAAAATAAGAATAAAATAAAAAAAAAACGTACTGTAGCTATTTGTCTTATCAACGGAATTTGTGCTTCTATAAAATGTAATAAAATAACAAACAAGTAACCACAAAAACCAAGATAAAATATAGTTAAAGCTGTTTAGAATTCTTTACAAACCTTTAAAAGCCGCACTTTATATTCTTTACAGTTCTCACTTTCTAAATATCACAGTTACTAAAAATACACTTTTATACGTTTAAAACTTGGAGAAAAATTCGTTCCAATAAGTGCACTTTTTTAATTTGTCACGAACTTTATAAACCATTAATTAATTATTAAGTGAATAATTATAATAACCGTTTAACGAGAAGTGCAGTTTTCGATGATTATGCTTTAATATCATTTAATATTATTATTTATTCGATTAAAAATATGTATAAAAATAGCACATTTTAGATAAATGAGAACGAAGGATCATAACCGAGACAAAAGAAAAATTTTCGAGTGGTATTGAATATCATAATTTTAATGGTGAAATTAATATGTGGTTCAATTAAAAGTTAAATGCATTAAAACCACAAAAAAATTACATGTCACCCGATATGCACTTATTGTCCAGAAGCTGATTAGTATATTTAAAATATAATGTTTCATTCTATTAATTTTTTTTTCTTTATGTTGTTTACCTTCAATAGCCTCTTCTGTACGAAGGATGTAATTTTATCTCATAGTTTCCATAACATAGAAATTATTATATTTATTTTTAACATTGAAATAAGTTGTATTATTTATTAGAAAGTATGATAAAAAAATATTCTTTAGAAGTATAATGATAATAATAACAATAATAATAATAGATTTTTGAAAATCGATTTCATTTTTTGACGAAAACAATTTTATGCCTTCAATTTGGAGTATTAGGAGGAGTGAAATATCAATTTGGACCTCTTACGTATTATGGATACATTATAAAGTCGTCTTTCGAATGTACGTATGTCATTAAATTACAGAGAGTAAATGTATGTCGTCACTCAAATGACATCGCTCAGCTGACAGAAATGACGTTGCATCCATTACAAAGATTGGTCTAAGCTCTTCTTTATTCCGACGTGTTGTGTCGGTATGAAAGAGTAATCGTCTCCTCTCTCTAGCTTTTCCTTTGGGAAATACAGGAGAAAGTTAAGTTTATGATTTGTCACAAATCACCGCCCGTTGAATCTCCGAATCGTTATTCAAGTAAAAGTATTTGAATGGTAAAGCTTCAAACTCAATTTAATTTTAAAGAAATGCTCAGATTTTTTTTCGTTAGTTTCTAATATATATATATATATTTTCATTTCCTCTTTCGAAAGTCTAAGTTCGAAATTTTACTTTTTTTTTTACTATTTTATTTTATTTTTTCGTGCATTTCTCTGCACTATTAACTAAAGTATTTTTTCACTGTAACAAAAATTCAGTATAACGTTCAATCTTGTTTTCTTTCACGTTATAATGAAAGAACACCAGGATATATTATTTTATTCTTCACTCTATAACATTATTAAGTGTTAAAATATTTATTACTTATATTTTTTTTCTTAACCTCATGACATTTTATCACTGAAATTAATCAAAACTTCCTTTTATTATTATATTCTTTATGCTGCTCTTATACTTCTCACTGCTCTGTTCTTTATGTAAATATACACTTCACGCATGCTGATTTTGTGACTCTCATCATCCTCAAATATTTTATACCCTCTTAGCATTCTTATATAACTCACTAATTTTGTATCTCTCACATTAGGGGTTCCTCAAAAATTTATCCTTCAAATTGTTCTGATGTACCTATTTTGTCATCTCTCTATTTTCGTGTGTGTCACTTTTTCTTCGCTCAGATTAATGTTGTTTAAAAAAAAAATTTAAAACCTCCGATTGCTCTTGTGAACCTCACTATTTTATCATGACATTGCTCTTGTTTCTCTCACTGTTTTATGATTTCACATCTTTCACACCACACTTACATAACTCAATATTTTATCACTCACGCTACTCTTGTGTGTTTTATACTTCACAATTTCTGTTTTACTAACACTTATTTTATAATTCTTCATCATTCAAACTAATTAAGACTTTGTTAAGTGAATATTCTTCACATAAAAATAATTCTTTTTTAATTACTAATTTATCTAAATTATTATTAAACATAACTCCGTTTATCGCTCAAAAATTAGAATAATCTGAAAAACGTAGATAATTAATAAGAAAAACAGTTAATTTTGATGGTTAGAAATTATAAAAATCAATAAAAATCGTTAACCTTACTGTATTTTAATAAACAGCACGAAATTTACTGGATAATAATACGTTTTAACGTGTAACAAACTAATTATTCGCATTCTAAAGTCAGAAACCAGTCAACTAAAACCTTCCCCAATTCTGGTACTTCACCAATGTGTGAACTTATCGATTATTTCTGTCCCGGATGTCAGCAAACGGGTGCAATGTCCTGGACTATACAACACATTTGCTGTTACAGGAACATCGAGAAGAATACTGGAAAATGGCAAAATTACAACTCGACTCTTCTCTTTTCGAATTGATTAAAAATTTTAAAAAGTGGTAAAACCTATATAAGACATAACAAATATTGATTTAAAGCGTTATACACACACTCTCTCTCTCAAAAATCCATCAAACTGCTGATAGCGTGGTGTGTTTCTAATCGATAAAAGACTACCTTTATAAGTGATGTAGGATTGAATATATATTTTTCTACGCAAAGAGAGAGAGAGAGGTTGGATGTTAATAAAGAGGCGCAAAATAATTTTATTAAGTTAATATTAAAAGTTAACATCACGTGTTCATCAATGGCATGAACCTAATTTTACAAATTTTTAATACAAAAAAAAATTTTTTGTTAATTTAATTACGTAAAGTGTGAGTACATATATTTAAAAATAACATTTTAAATATATGTACTCACAAAAAATGTTGTTTTTTAAATAAAACCATGGGGGTTATTAATTAAATTGGTTATGATTTTATTTAAAAAAAAAACAACAACATTTGATAGTAAACAGTAAAAATTTGCATAAAATTTAATAAAAATTTTCACAGCATGATTACAACCAATTAAAATATGCGTACTATAATTTATAAATCTTGTCAAAAAATCGATGTTCCTAATTTTAATTTGATCGAAATACCTAAACTCCTATTTTTACTCCATGATTAATTATTTTAAACACGGATTAGTTTCCATATAGAACTCGATGTAGAAATGTTAAAAAAATTTTTTTTTTTTTTTAATTTTCTCTAAACGATAATAAAGATTGCATGCAATATTGTTAATCTAGTTTTAAATACAACATAGCATAAAGGCGTCATGCAACGTTATAGAGAGAGGAAAAAAATAAAAATATATATATAAAAAAAATCGAGCACATCAATCAGAAATTAGAAAAGTTCGTTAGCAGTCCGAAAGCGGGCTGCTTTAGTTTAATGGTCATACTGGATAAAAAAAATCGAGCACATCAATCAGAAATTAGAAAAGTTCGTTAGCAGTCCGAAAGCGTGCTGCTTTAGTTTAATGGTCATATATGTAACATTCTCACCCATTTAATGCAATTTTTGTAATATATGAGATTTAACTAAGTGAATCCTCAAACTGAATGGCATTATTGTAAAATAATACAACAGGAAACAATTATTTCCATAACGTAATAATCATTTATCAGTTTTATTAATGACCTTAAACAATAATGAATTCGTTTCTCGTTACGTTTATTAGTAGTATGCTTATTATTTTCATGTATTAAAACACTCTATTATTATTATTATTTTTTTTTATTACTATAGTAGCATAGTACGTAATGTTTCTTGTGTATAGTTTTAAAATTAAACAAATGGAGATATACCCGCGAGTGTATCTTTTTTTTTTTATATTTTAACAAAAAGTTAACAAGATGTAATTGCGTGCATGGATTAATTTACACAATGGAATAATAGAGAAAATTAGCAAAATGTGTTATCCTACTTCAATGTTATGCTTACTTCGCTAATTAACAAATATAGACTTAGTTAATTTTCTTCACATGTTAGCAATTAAACAACTTAAATAAATGGAACAATAAAATAAACATTTAACTCCGAGCAAAATACATAAGAGTTATTCTTATCTGACTCGTGGTTATTTGACATTTGACTTTTAAGCACGTAAATTCTACATATGATATTTAAATAAGTGTTTTTAAATGTAGATAATGTTCTTTTAATCTTGTTAATATGGCTGTATGATCATAAAAGTTAATGCGATGGTACCATTTATAATAAGCGATTTTTTTTTTTTTTTTCTGAGAAAAATCCGCTTATGGACACACAGCAATCGTGAGATCTACATTAAAATCCATCAAGTGGAGGAACTATTTTAATTATTTTTAAGAAGTTCTCTTATAACGTGAAAGTAGCACATTTTATACTTTTTTTACCATATATAGCTCCGGCCCTGAGCTATATATGGAACCCCAGAAAAAAGAATGCAAATTTTTAATGAAGTAAATTTTTAGTGGCTCCAAAAATTACTTGCAGCCATGCCCCATTATAGAGAAGTGAAAAAATGCTTTATTGCTATTTCAACGAAGTTTTCTACTACCGGAAAGTAAATAATACTCTAAATTTTATACAGTAAGAGCGTAGTGAAAATTTTTGGTTCTTAGATAAAACATAGGAGAAATGAGTGTAATAAACAGGATGCCAATCTATTATATCTTTTCTCAACCAATAG
Organism: Olivierus martensii; assembly: GCA_000484575.1. Lineage (NCBI taxonomy): Eukaryota > Metazoa > Arthropoda > Arachnida > Scorpiones > Buthidae > Olivierus > Olivierus martensii. Next base: position 7,582 of record AYEL01061429.1, on the reverse strand, counting down.
TTCACCACCTCATAAATTTCTACAGCATCAATGGCGTGAAATAGCACATTCTTCCTCGACACATATTAGTGACGATTGTTGTTTGGAACGAATTCCTTTTTCGTGTAAGCACGGTAAAAGATTTTCTTGGAATAGATCGCGTAAAGTAGTTAATCCGTTTGGAAACAAAAGCGATACGAAACGAGAGTCAGAAAGAAATGATGAAAATGGACTACAGATAAATACCATTTAGTGGAAACAAGATAAGGTCTTCTCAGCAAGAAAAGAAAATACTCGGAATAAAAGCGAAGATTTTTTAGCTTCTCAATTACATTGCGAGTAAAAATTATAGGAGTAAAACGTTAGCAGGAAAGGAAAAAAAAAAAGAAATTCCCGTAAAAGTGTGCATTCGATTCAGAATAACAAATAGTGCAATGCACGCGTAGCATAAATTATTGCACGAAATGTCCATTAACGAGCTTGTAAAGACAATGGATGAACGTTAAACGGAATTTTAAAATGGATACGTGTACTGCATCAATTCATCCAATCGGTTCCTTGAAGGATAAAGCGATGGTTCTAATTATTCAACCGGGAACGAAATCGAACGTATCAATAAATTTTATTACCAACATAATTAAATTTCATCCAGTCAGAACAGATTTATTTATGCGTTCGTCCAATAGACGGCCATCATTCTTACGCCGGGAAAGTGTCTAAAACTGCTTTTAAAAATCTTCTATCGTACGTGTAAAAATTCTTTTAAGTTTATTAAATACCAATAAAATATTTCTCTCTGTATAAATTATAATTAATTTTTAAGATAGATTTACAACGTCCCATTAGAATAAGTCGGTAACGGAGATTTATCAAAAGTATAAAAATTGTTTGGAGTAGTTTAGATGAAAATTATCATTGATCTTACAAACTTCTTGACACAAAGTGGGCTTCATGATTAGAAAATAAACATGGTTCCGGTTTCCAGTAATTTAATTATTCGGCAAGTTGCCAACACATTCATTCTTTAACCGGAGTGTGCGATGTCATTGTACTTTTATATTAATTATTTTTATTTCAGTATTATTAAATTCTAAATTTATCTTCACGACGAAACTACGACTTTGGTTTTTCGTTGATTGCTGATAAATTTTATAAAGTATAAAAGCGCGTTATGCTGCTAAACTACCGAACATAAACTTCGTTCGACGTTTTTTTTTTTTTATGTAGTAAACTTGGCACCACTTCATTTTCTCTCATTTAGTTAGTTAAATTTATTTTTTCACGTAAGTAGAGTAAAGAAAAATATTTTCTGTATATAAAAATTTAAAAAAGTTGCAAGTTAAGCTTTCGTTTATACAAGGAAGACTATCTAGTGCGATAACCATTCGGAGTAACTTCAGAATGAACTTTCTTAATCTTCTATTGGAAACACACGTGAAAGTGCATGGAAGGAAAGAGAAGGAGGAAAAAAAAATCTTATTCGATTTATACTGTTTAAAACAAAAGTCTTTGCGGACCATTGGTTCTCATTGGATGAGTGTGGCAGTTGAGGAAAGGCATTCGGTGGCACAAAAAGCTGCATATTTCATTCAGGGTCAATGCTTAGCTACTTCTATATTCTTCTAAGATATCTATAGTGGCTGCTTCTATCAGAAACTCAGGCGTGATCATCGACTGCAGATATTGGCAGTTTTCAGGTCATTCTGGCAAACGGTGTCCCGTAATACGGGTAAAATGATAGCACTTTGGTCTGATTATTGGACACCGGATGCTCTATATCTCCCTAAGGAGTAGAAATAAGAATATTCTTCGTTATGCTATTTCTAGTAATTGTGATCAGTTGAATGATGTTTTTCGGCCTGAGAACGTTGCAATTTGAATATTTTATGAGAGACTAAAACCTTCTTTTCGGAGACTATACTTTCTTTTAAAGCCCTCTAATCAAATTATCTGTAGAAAGAATCGTTATAAATCAACTTGGGATTTTCTTACTGTCTGAACTCGGTATATTAATCACTTCCAGTATTTTTTTATTGCATTCGTGCACATTTTTTTCCATCTATTTTACTTAAAAACTGTACAGTTTTATGGATAATTACAAACTAAATTAACTTGGCGAATTAATTAAGTAACGTTAAATTGTTATACTCCTGCGTAAACGTAAACATCGCTTCTAACTCTACTAGAATTACCTTTCGGTTATAAAATGAGAACATATACTGTGTATGTATATATCCTATATAATATGCGGTAATAACTGAAATTTAATTTCTATGGATGTAAAATTTAATTTTATTAAGGTTTTCGGTAAGCGATTACAACGCATAATTGCACCTTATGCCAAAATATATACAGTATGCCCAACCAATTAAGTGTCGTGTTTTCATAATTGCATAACTACCATAAGTCAGATACTTTTAGCGGTTTGAAACTAATATTTGGAATACCTTAGATTGGGTAGTTGCACGTAAATGCGATTAATTCCCATTTCAAATCCCAGGATACGTAGTGGAAGATCATACACGAAACTGCTTTTAACATCCATATTGCTAAGTGACAGAAAAGTGTGACAAATCATTCTTGACTAAGTACAATTGTATTTATTCGATTTTCGCGAAAAATTCCTTTGTCTCTAGGCAATTAAAAATTTATATATATATATATATATATAAAAAAGTGAAGGACAATAAACTTTATATAAAAGATTACCTGTTTAATCTAATTTATTGGTGTATCTTTTGATGTTTACCGTGCTCGTATACATCATATCTGGAAGTTGAATGCATTTGAAACACATTTGAAAATTATTACAAATTAAATTCGGAAACATTTCGAAGCTATAATAAATAAATTGCTCTTCTGGGATTTTAATAACCTTTATTAATAATTTTGATTATAATTTATGCACTTCAGAAAACTTAAGATTAATGTTTATGCTATTAAAAGTTATAACTTTATATTATTTTTTTTTAAAGGCGAAATTAAGTGATTTCTTCGAATAATTGAAAAATTCTAGACATTTGCAATATTCAGATTTCATAGATAATAGAATAGTAGTAATAAAAAATTTTAGAAAAGAGAAAAATGAACTGTTGTAAGAACTCTGCCTTAGCCATTCATCAAGATATCTTTCTTTATATTATTTTTTTAAAGGCGAAATTAAGTGATTTCTTCGAATAATTGAAAAATTCTCGACATTTGCAATATTCAGATTTCATAGATAATAGAATAATAATAATAAAAAATTTTAGAAAAGAGAAAAATGAACTGTTGTAAGTACTCTGCCTTAGCCATTCATCAAGATATCTTTTTTTTCAGACAGTTTCTGAGAATCTTAGAAACAAGTTACGATTCATTTTGTTATAAAGCTGTTATAACAAAAGAGTTCTTTAAAAAATATAAAAAAATTCATGTCAAAATATCTTGAGAGAAATTATAAGCAGTAGGTTTCTTTTTATTTGCTAGTGAGTCAGCGTAGTAATTACAAAATTAAACGAAGAAAGAAAGAGAGAGGGGAAAAAAAGCTCTATGTTAAATTTGTCACTGAGTTAACTTTAGAGCATAAGAGAAGAACATTGCACAGATGGGGACAGACAGTAAGGGTAAACCGATTTCTCTGTTGAAGTGTATTATCTCTAATTGGAGAGGTTCTCTACGAATAATTGCTCGTCATTTATTCTCTTAATGAACACATTACACAATCTCCTGCAGTGCTTCAAACTTAAAGACTAATGGTCTCTTTTTTATCATCTAGCCCCTCCCGTTTAGTAATATAAGAGAAAAATATAGCTCTCTTGTTGGACACTATGCAGTTTTGTGTAGGATATAATGATACGGTTGTTACCGAATAACTTCTTTTGACATGTCACAATATGTCACAGAACCGGTTAAGATCATTTTTCTGAATTTATATCTTGTTTTTCTTTTCTTTTTTTTACTCATAAGCGCTATTATTGTATCCATGACAAAGAACGAAATCATATGAAATTTTTTTTTGTCGTCTTAACGAAATTGTTGCATTTAATGGTGTTTTCTTTTTGCAACAGGCTTTCTTTAGCTCGCACGAGTTACAATTGCTTTCATTTATTCGTCAATAAAGGAGGTAATGCAAAATTTAACAAAACTTAGTCGACTGTTAACATATCAGAAATTCCCTTTACAGAAGAGAGAATAATAGATAATTCATGGTTCAACTCTAAATTCTATCGAAATTCAAAATGTAGATTAAACAGGCGTTAACACTACGCCTGATGTATATCAATGTTCTTGTTATCCCCTATTAAGCACTTAATAGTAGCCCAGTACATGCTAATTCCATTGTTATTGAATAGCCCATAGATCTCCATTCTATCACTAGTGCAGACATCTCGGTTCATCATATTAATTTTATGTTGGCAGTTATTGTCTATTATGTGCCATTTACTGTTACACACCATTATAGAATTGCTATCAGATAATATAAAATTATGAGTGTTTAATATGCAGTCCTTTTACTGATAGATTTCTATGAGTATCGCCTCCCATTATGTAGTTTCTAATTATTTTATATTAAAATGTTTACAACTTGTTTACTCCACAACTTGCATCGGAAAATAACTTTATAAACACTCAAATTAAAAAAAAATTAATGATAATTATGTTAATATTTCTTTTCAAAGCGTAACCAAAGGAAAAAACACGAAAAACAAGCGAATTAAAATTTTTGAAAGAAGGCAAAATGCAAATAAAATAAATATGTAATTTTAAAAACAAACTTTAAAAATATCTTCTTTTTACAAAAATTCATTTTTATAATAATTAGCCCAATCAAAACTGACAAGTTAAATCATTACAGAATTTCAAAATTCAACGTCAGAAAAAGTTTCTCAATTAATTTTAGATGCCTCTAGGTTGTCATTAGTAACAAAGATAGAATGATATATTTGTTTCCTATTTATCTTTCTCGTTGATAATAATTAAAATGAATAGAATTTCCAAGGGTATTTACAAGGATAAATGTATATAAATTTGAATAAACAAAAATCCCTTTAAACATATTTATAAAACTAAGAACTGAATCATCGAAATTTTAAAAATATAAAAATAATAATAATAATTCTATTCTCTATCTATATGTAAATAGGACGAACTTGTTGAATTTGTTTGGTTTCAGATCAATGACATTAGAGAAGAAACCTGACAATAAATTTCGCTTCACTCCGGGAAGTGTTTCATTTGAATGAACTTCGGGGTTTTCATTTATTTTTCAATAATGGTATAAGTTCTTTAATGGATTTATAGTTTATTGTTAGTAAAATAAATCAGTTTAAATTAAACTTTAAAACTTGTACGTTTCTAAACAAATATGTAAATTTTTTTTTGTAATACACATTATACAACTTTCCATCTCTCTGATTGGTCTATTCAAATTTAAATTTAACGGTCATTTTCATCTTTCAACAGGAGCTTCTGTTTACATTTTAAATCAGATGACGTCTTTTCTTTTAGTTTTTAGAGATAAAAACACGAAGAAACTTTCTGAAATTAATCTTTTAATATTTAAATATTTTTTTAACTAGTAAATATCGTAATATGTATCTGTCTTCCCATTCGGCTATTCAAATTTAAATTGACGAATAGAATTCAACAGTAGTGCAAACGGTTATGTCGTTACTTAGAGGTTAAACAGAATGAGCGCTAAAATGAATAAATTCATAAAAAACAATATTTAAATGTTATCCTTAAAAATATCTCGTAAATTTATTTTATGTATAAGAACTCAATAAAATAATTTTTTTTTTATCATTTTATAAATCAAAATACTATAAGTTATAAGAAATAATTCTTTTATTTTTCTTTCTTTTTATTCTTTTTTATACGATTATTCGGCTTACAATAATCGTTTCTGATATCGAAGATTGATGATTTAAGTATTTTTAGATTGTTCTTAAAAAGAGAAAACATAATCGCTCTTGCTTAGATCCCATTTATTCTTTTATAAATAGTTTTAGAAATTTGTTTTGTCTTGCTGATATATCAAGTAAATCATACGTACGATATAGCGTAAGCACGGTACAATTGCCCATTTTTTCTGCAATTTGTAATTTATAAAAAAAAAAAAAAAAAATACTATACTTCGTATCGTATGCAAGCCTGCAAATGAATTAAAAAAAAAAAAAAAAAACAGAAAAATACTATACTTCGTATCGTATGCAAGCCTGCAAATGTTTAAAAAAAAGAGGTGACAATTTATATAGCGGTTGCAAGAATGACAACAGGTATTTTGTTCCGGGTAAATAAGCAGCAAAGATTACTCGTAATAATTTTAAGATGGGTAATATTTAGAAGCATATGGGAAATTCCCAAGGTTACCTGGTGTGTGGTAGTTGCATCGACTACATTGAGCTCGCATTGCCAAAATAGCATCTTCCCATCTCATTTCACGCATGGACGATTACCGATACACTATAAAACTTCTCCTAATGCAGCTTTAGTTTCCACAGCAGTTCGTTATAAACGTGGTGGTTAGTTTTTCTTGCTTGCTTTCTTCGCTATTTCTTTTTCAAGTCTTTGAAATTCTTGTATGTTATTCCCCACAGGCCATGGCTATTTGATGTCCAGGATCAACTAAATAGGCGAAGAAGGAAACAAGAATCTCTTTTCTCTTTTCTCCGTTATTCCGAACGGATTTGCTTTTAATCGAAACTATCTTATATTAATATTTTTTCCATCGATATTTAATTGATATTATACATACGGGAATAAATCATTAATTTGCAATTAGCATTTTTGATGCATTTTTCTTGCTCCTCCATCGAGAATATTTAATTTTTAATGCGCTAAACAATATTTTTAATATTATCCATTCGATAATTACTCCTTTAATAATGGCGATCGTTATAATCATTCGAACAATATCGAAATTTTAAATTAATTAAGTAACTATATCCAATAGAAATATTATTATTCAATATGAAATCCATGTTTTTCTTTTATTATTTTAATTTATAAAATTTAAATTTCCAAAATTATTTAAAACGAAAATACTTAAATGAATTTTTTAATAAATGATATTCGTTTAAACTTTAAAGGTAATAAATAGAAGATAAATTGTTTTAATTATTATAATCCTTGTTTTGATAACACTTGCAGCTGACATTGTTTCATACATACATGTTGAATTAATGAAGTTATTCATTAATGGATTCTCTCAATAATAAATGTTGATACCTGCTATTGAATGATAATTCAGGAATGGATTTCTTTAACAAAATAATTATTATAATGCCTAAATTTTTACCTGCTAATTATCTGTGTTTTTTTTTTTTTTTCCTCCTCAGCACTTGCAAATTTTATTACAAGAACCAAAGCGAAACTAAAAAAACTAAAATTTAAAAATATTATTATTATAATTATTATTTTAAAAGTGATTGTTACGTAATCTATTTTTATGATCTCAGCCAATAAGGAAATCTGTTTCGTTACTAATAAAATATTATATTCTTTATTAATTATTAATTGAAGCGATTGTTACGTAACAATCGCAATTTTGATCATAACCAATAAGAGAACGCAAATTTATTTAATTAATAATTTAATAATAAATTCGCAATTATTATTATTA
>AYEL01061427.1:0-13015 GCA_000484575.1 Olivierus martensii | reverse complement strand
AATATATATATATATATATGTGAGTATATATTTTAATTAATTTATAAATGGTATTCCATGTGTATCAGATTAATTGGCCATTTATTTACTCAATCTGAGATCTGGTTCCAAAAGGGCCAATTAACAGGGAGTCTACTGTATTAAAAATTGGAAAACAATGAATTTTTATTATTTTATAACAGCAAATTAAAATCCTAAAAAATCATCAAATGATGCTCTTGTATTAGTTCTAATAGTTTTAATAATAATGTGGTTTATGAATTGCTTTCAAATATAAGAAAAATGAAATTGCTTTTCAAGAAGATTTATTTTGCAAAATGAATAAAATTATATAAATTTCTTGGAAATACTAAAAAATAGATATTTTACTTAATTAATAATACATACACGCACACATGCGCGCACGCACACACACACACACACACACACACACACACACACACACACTCACACACACTCACACACACTCTCTCTCTCTCTTAGAACAAACAAAATAATTAAAAACAATAAATTTCATTATATATTTTATTCTATAGTCAATATGAATGTAATAAAAAATGATTTTGAGTTCATTTATATATTAGTTGATCACCATTTAAAACATTTTACTGTTGTCAAAATGCATTTTATATCTTTAAATTCTTGAAATAATTTTGCATGGAAATATTAAGATAAGCATAACAACTAAAACAATAAATATCATATTATATATTATACTTCAAGCCAACACAATTTATTGTTTTGAAAATTAAATCAGTTAAAATAAAATTCAAAATATTTACATTTTGAATAATGCAAACATAAAAACAGTCTTTGCATTTCTTTCTATACTGTATGGCCAACTTTTTATAGTTCGTGTGTCAATTTTTTTATTTTTTACTTAAGATGCACCATACAATCATATACCCTTTTCAGCCCTTTTAAAATATGATAATATGGATATATTTAATACTTAGATTTATATGTATAGATCATATATAGATGAGATATATCTGATATTACCATGTGGTCATTAAGCCTAATCAAAGTTTAACTTAAGCATATTGCAGCTAAATAAGGTAATGTAAGCTATAATCAATAGAAAATTAGAGAAAGACTAAAAAAAAATTTTAATCTTTTAATATGAAATCTGAAGTTTAATAGTTAAATGAATGAAAACACAGCACTTCTTGCAGTAAAGTATCAAACTAAATTTATTAGCTTAAATACAAGCAAACATTTTCGATGTGCTACACATCCTCTTCAGGCACGCAATGACTGTCTTTGCGTGCCTGAAGAGGATGTGTAGCACATCGAAAATGTTCGCTTGTATTTAAGCTAATAAATTTAATTTGATACTTTACTGCAAGAAGTGCTGTGTTTTCATTTATTTAAGTAGTCTTAGTTGAAGCAGTTTAATAGTTTTGTTAATAGTTAAATGAAATAATATATAGCACAGTTCTCGATATCCGCCATTAATTTAGTAACTGAAAAGTCTCATTTGTGTCACGGTGCAACAATCACATGACCTTTATGATCCAATGAGACTGTTCAGTTATCAAAGACACGATCATGGTAATCCAATGATATTGGACAGTTAACATGTCACGTGGCCACTATAACCCAATGAAATTTCTCAAATAACGTTAATCTTCCATTTGGATTTTATATTTAGTAATCACATAATTCAAAGGTCTCTTGCTTTAAATATCATTAATAACACAGAAAAAACAGCCCTTCATGCAAGGTATAAGCATAGTTTTAATAATCTATAATGTTTTCGGACTAATTAAAGTCCCTCATCAGTAGTACGTTACATTTAACTAAGTTCTAAAGTTCTATAAATGTTACAGAACAGAATTTTTTAAATTATAACAATAGAACACAATTTACATTAATAAATTTTAAGAACAAGTTAATGGAACATATAGATTTCATAACAAGAATACTGGGAAATAGAACATAGCAGTCTATTTTAAAATCATACATAGCAAATAAAGATACTAACACTGATAAAATATACGAATAAACATACGGTAGTATTAAATACAGTAAGAAAAACAGAGTAATCCTATAAACTCAACATATTAATAAAATAGAGAACAACGGCATACGCACAGCAATTCCACAAATACAGGATCTTGGAGACACCATATGTCCAGGTTGTTTATTCGAGTAACGGAAAGAATCAAACAATAGCGAGCACAGCAATAGCTGGTTACCAGCATATTTATAATCTATTCTTAGCAGCCCATTTCCATGACGGTGGCAAATCATCTGGAGCATTATCGTTAATCAGATATTTATACATTGATTGTTTAACTAACTCGATAGCCTCATGTGTGACCAGGCCCCTCCCGTCATATATAGATTTTATAACCTTAGCTTTACCCCAATCAATATCAATATTTTGTTCATAAAACTTCATCGCCAAGGCCGTAGTTAACCTACCAGTCATTATATCCGCTTTATGCTCATTAAGGCGTTTACATAAATTTCTAGCAGTACTTCCTAGATAATATTGCAGGGAGCATTCATCTTTATTAATGATTGGGATCTCATAGATACCAGCTCTTCTATTAGCTGGTACTTGGTCTTTTGCATTCCTCAAGCAGTCAAATACGGTCTTTCCTCTCTTCCACATGATCTTATGCTCAAGCGGCCCTACCATCTTACCAGTTATTTTACTAAGCCCTTTATCATAAACAGCATCAATAGATCTGGAAGTGTCAAGTGTACTATGCGTAATAGGTGGCTTAGGGCATGGATTTAACAAGGTACTAGAAATCTTATCCCATACGCCCATGATAGTTTTATAAGTTATCCGACCACTTTGTTATGTGTGGAATACATAATTTTAACCTAATAACATAATTTTGAAAATTTTTCTGTTCAAATTTAAAAAATATGTGAATTCAAAGTTAAGGTACCCAATTTTATTCAATCATCCCCTATATTTAGCGATATTTATCAATCTTGCCAAATTCATTTGGGAATTATACATAATCGCTGATAAAAGCGAGAAATTTACTGAAATTTATCAAATTTACCAAAATGATTGATAATTATGTATAATAATTGGCAATTATGCATAATCACCAATTAATCACTTTTACTGAAACATACTGTATATACTTTTATAAAATATATCCTAAAGGCAAGAAAATTATCTTGAAATTTAAAAAAAAAAAATTTTGCAAAACTTTCAGAAATTTACAAGACATTTTATATAATCAAATAAATTATTATACATTTTATATAATTTCATCATTTATATATTTTATGTAAATAATAAAATTGCATAAAATATATATATAAGAATGTACAGTGGTCAAATAGCATGTAAAGGAAGATCAAAATAATTTTTTTATATTCTTGATACAAATATATTTATATTGATTATAGAATAAAATACCAAAGTAATAAATGTAATGATATATCATTTACATTTATTGCTTTTAGATATTTTGTTTGTTCTAATATTTTAATGCAGGACTGTTTTTTAAGAATATACATTTTTTTTTTTCCTATTGTAAAATAATTAAGTATAAATTCAATAAAAAAGATCGTTTTAATTTGGATTTTGTGTATCTTTGTCAATGCATAAAATTATTTCATTTCAATTAAGTGATTATCAGCAACTAAATACAACAAGATAGATTTATTTTACCATAATTATATATGATCATTATTTAAAAATTTTTGAATTTTTATTTTTGTAATTCTTATACAGTATAAAAATTATTATTATTATTATTTATTTTTATTATTATTATTATTGTGTACTTATTTAAATACTTTGACTTCTGTTTAACATATCTTACAAACAACAATCAAAATTTATATAATGGATGATGATATATTTTCTTAAAAAGAAATAATAATATAATTCTATACCTTTATTACAATTCTATACAGTATATAATTTTTTTTTAACAATGATCAACTATTAAATTTCATTAATCTGTAAACTCATAAAATTTTATATTTTTTTTAATATTATAAAGATAAAACTGTTAATCTTTCATTTTTAATTTTAAGGAATTAAACATTTTATAATTCTTTTTGTGTATATGAATGTATATATGTTACGGATAATGTGTGAAATCTGGTTAATGTCGAGATTTAACTGGGAGATGTCAACATTATCCAAGTAGAGTGGATAAAGACAAAAATAGAAAGTAATTTATCTTGTTTTCATCCTTATCTGGATAATCTCAACATAACCAATAAGAACTGGATAATGTTGAAGACTGTTTGTAAAACTAAGCACAAATGATTACAACACACTACAATAAAATGAGAATTTCTGAACTGAAATACAAAAATAATAAGATAGTGAAATTTATTGTATATAAGAAATTATAATAAAGGGTGATCAAAAATTCAACTGCTAAACTTCAGGGGATGATAGAGACAAGTACATTTTGTTTTCAGCATGCACTCTTTCTGGGGCATAGATTTTGAGTTTTGCACTTTAGAAGTTTGACTTAAACCAATCCATGTCAGCTGAATTGTTCTGCTACATTGAAAGTCTACCGAAGATGCTGATTTTCAGGAAACAGTTAATTGTTCACAGACAAGGCATGTTTTACATGGGAGCAATGCCTGACTAACCACAACAACCACGTGTGTTGCTGAGGAAAATCCTCAAGTGGGACTTCCTCCTGGTTCTCAACATCAGAACTGCTTTAATATTTGGGCTGGAATTCTTGGAGAGTTTTTGATCGGCCGATGTGTTACCTCTCCATGTAAACTCTCAGATTTAATGCATGTATCTCTTCTCGTCTGTTTTCAATTGTTTACACAGATACATAGTTATGAGGTCAATAAACAAAAATTGCGCTTGTACAATTATTTCTTCAAACTTTGAATGTGATATTATCCAAGAGTGGCTGGATAATGACAGTATTATCCAGATGAACATCAAAAAATAATAAACAGCCACTTCTTATTAAACATTATCCATGCAATTTGGATAATGTCAACATTGTCAGGATAATGCTGACATTATCCAAGTTCGGACTTTTATCCGCAACATATATAATATATACATATATAAATTTACATATCAGTATAAATTTATATATAGAATTTGATGATATCTGTTTTTGATTAATCTCTATTCATAGATGAATGCTGTTTACTTTATTAAATATATTTTTGTTCATGTTTTTAATCTTATATTTAAAGGCATAATTTATTTAAATTGTAAAATCAATTATATTATGTTTTAAATTTATAAAATGTTTATATATTCTTTAAATTCATATAATATGTAGAAAAATTGTGCTGTTGAATTGCAGTGGTAAGTTTTTATAGAATTATAAAGAAAATACTAAATTAATACTGTAGAAGGCAAACAGGAAGTTTATATATTATATTTGATTTAAAAAAATAAAATAAGTTTAATATATAACAAAAAACAATAAAAACTTTGCTTTTCCTTTAAAGTCTTTATTTTGACCAAAGAAATTCTGTATATTTTTGTAGCTTTTAATTCAATACCATTAATGATACTAATTATAACAATAGTATCTTATGATAAATTTATGTAAAGATTTTTATGTGAATTTTTAGAATATTCTGACTATTCATGAAGTTTTTAGAAATATTGAAAATAATATAATAATTTTCTAAAATTAATTAATAATTTATTGCTTCAGTATAAATCTTTTATTTAGAATTAAAAATGAAATCGTTAATAATTATAATAGCAAAAATATATTTTTATATATAAATATAATTTCAGAAACATATTTACTTACAAGATTTGCATTAAACCAAAATTTTCATAAATGTATAAAAATAGAATTTTAAATGTAATATGATATATTAATTTGTTAAGAATTATAACATATTGAATATCCTATTACAGTGCTAATTGATGTGCAATAGTGAAATTATTATTATAAGTAAATATACTATTTGCTCCATTGCCAAGTGTCATTCTAAGATTTTTTTCTATATTATTGTCATTAATGTATTAATTTTAATAATTTTATATTGAAAATTATTTTCATGTAATGTTTAATTTTCTGTGGCTCCATAATTTTAAGATAATGTAAAAATTTAATAATGGGTGATAAAATATAATAATAATGCCATAATATGTATATACATCATATATCAGGGGTGAGCAAAAGGCAGTCCGTGGGCCGGATCCAGCCTGTGAAGGCATCTTATATGGCCTGTCGCATAAACTAGAACGTATTACAGTTTCAAGGCCCACATTTGTAAATTCTACTCGAAAAGAAAAAATCAAATAATAATGGATACTCTCGCTAGTATACACGTACACTACCGAGTTATTCCAAATTTTGATGATATAATTAAAAATGAACATAGTAAATTTCATCAATCACATTGTCGTAAATTTATTTTTACAAAATTAATTAAGTAGGTATCTAATATTTAGTAACATTCTTATGTAATAGGTTGTTAGTAATCAATCAATTTGATAAAATATTGATATTTATGTTTTTAAAAAAAATTATCTAAATTTATTAATTCTTAGGACAAATTATTTTCTAATGTTTTTAATGAAAAAAATAGTTTCTATGGATGCTTTTGAACTCTGCATACAAACTAAAACTAAGAAAATAACATAAGAAAAGTATATTTTAAAAATAATATTGATCACGAATATATTCTTTGTGTAAGTATCACAAAAGTGGCTACACACGATAGCTAGATTGACAAGAACGTTTGCAGATAAATTGGTCCCGTATGATGGTGAAAGGAATATGTTTGTGCAAGAATCAATCTTGCTTTGTTAATTTTATAAGTCATGTTATGTCAAAATAAGATTATTAATTATTAATAGATTAGCTAATGTTATCATCAATAATTTCATTATATAATTACGTAATGGCACTATAAGGTTAAATTCGCTCTTAGTTGCATTTCAATTTTTATACAGCCCACTCCATTTAAGATTGTTTATCCGGCCCTCGGCAGAAAATAATTGCCCACCCCTGTTATATACAATAGCTTTAGTCAGTTATATAAAAAAAACTTGATTGACTTTACCAGATGCATAGATGACAATAATAAAAATAATATGCTCAATTGTTTTTGCATCTGATATGACAATCCCTGTAAGGAAAATTTATCATCTCCTTGTAATATTTAATCAATATTTTATATTTTCATGCTTTATTTAATATATGTGTGCCTTCATGTTGATGAATTATATAGTTGGACCAAATATGTATATTATAATTTTAAATTATATTACTAAAATTTCAGTGAAATATTAACTATTAATAGTACTGTAATATATTTTCAATATCTAATTATCCAAGGTAATATGGATTGAGAGAGCCTCAGATAATTGAAAACTCTGATCACACAGAAGGTTTGGTAAATTATTATTAAATAAACTGGATTTGATAGTGTACACATCAAACCTAAAAATTATATTAACACAATGATGTGTTTCTTGAATATAATGATTTTTACTGTATAATTTAAAAGTGAATTATTGTTTACCTTGTTGATTTTTCTTAAATTTTTGTAAAAAATCAGTTGTAAATAAAATTCAAAGTGCTTTATTGTATAATTTAAAATAATTTTACTTGCAACTATTCATTTATTTAAAAAAAATACAATAGGAGGTGAATGACAATTTACCTTGGTTAATTAGAACTCTACTGTATAATAATATCTGTTATTTTCTTTGGTTAAATATTATTAAAATTTTAATCTTTACATAAATAATTATCCTCAAAATTAAATAAACAGATAGTTCTCAACTTTACGAGTTAATTTATTCTTGGAATAAGCTGATAAATAAGAATTCATAAACAAAGAATCAGTTTCTCATAGGCCTAATGTTAAAATCAGAGATTCCATTCTGAGCAATGCAATTTGACCACAATAAAATTAAGTAAAGGCCAATAAAATCAGTAATTTATGATTAAACAATAATTTACTTATCTAAAGAAATGAAAACAGCTTTTAAATTTAAGCAAATTATAATATTAATGAAATTATTTGTTGTGTAAATGTTAAAGAATATTTATTCTTCATTATTATTGATAGATAGGTAGATAAGACTAATATAAACAAACCTGGGTATGAAAACTATTTATATAATATGTCAATAAAACCAGAGAGCATGTTATTTCTGCTTCTTGGCCATCATTTTGATTTTTATGAATTTGTAACTGATGGAATTTTTGTTACATATTCAGTGGTAATGTATTTATAGCTATGTATGTGGTTTGGAATGCTTATTTATGAATTTTTAGCATTTATTTACTGCAATTAATTTTTATATTTTCAATATTTTTTGATACTTCATATTTGAGAGAGAAACTTGCAAACTCAGGAACTCTTAAATTGAGAACTACCTGTATATATAAATATGGTGCTCGTTTTGAATGAATTTCAATATCAGCAATAATTTGTAAATTCAATGTATTTGCAAATTATATTATTTAAATGTAAAACTAACATATATTTGTATGAGAAAATTAGAGGAAAAAATTAAAAATTCTCTAAATTTTCTTAAATAATTTGAATTTTTAATAATAATTTTCAATTATAGCATCTATGCAAATAATAATAATAATTAATAATTTTCTGTGCCATAAAAAATAAATAGGAATTACTCTCAAGAAATATTCTCAGGAAATTTCATAACAAAATTTTGGTAATAGAAATATGAAGTACAAGTCATACATATCAGAATTGATATTTACATTAGTCAAATTTTGCATTGATGAAACATAAGAGTTTCCTAGAAAATAAAATTTTAATTAATAAAACTACAATATTTTATTATTTTCTATAAATTTTTATATAAGCAAACCCTACTTTTAAAATCTGAGTTCTAAATTGCTGTTGTAAATCAAACCATTATAAATTCAATTCTTATTTCTTATATACTCAATTTTAAAAATGATGGTCCTGAATTGATCATTTTATATTTTCTCAAATACCATTATGTCTCATTGTACATTTTAAACTTTATCAAAATTTAAATGAAAATAGGAAAGCTAAATAAAATTTGTAATATATATTTTTATAATGTTATGTATTATTTAAAAATATACAAGTATATCCCAGTTTACAAATATTTGACTTTATATAAAAATATTTCCTAGCATTTTATTTTTTTCAGATATAGAGTATAAATATCTACTTACTTATCAAGTTATAGGTACAAATATGTTAGTTTGCAATATATAAAAGTTCATGTTGCTTGATTTATTTGTTTTGTATATTGTTAATCTTAAGTAGCAAATTACTGATATTGTTCCTTACAGTATTGCTTCCCTTTTAATCAAGGAATAATATATATCACAACATTATGAAGGTGCAGTCACCATAATCCCTAGCCCCAGGAGTTTTTGATTCAGAATTTTTATTAAAAATTATTTTTCTGACTTAAATTTTTCATAAGTCAGAAAATATAAGTAAACTGGGGAATACTTGTGCATTCAAATATAAGAAAATATCATATAATACATTTAGGCATTCTTAAATGTAAAATAATAGAATTGAAAAATGTATAAAAGTAATAAAATGAAAAAGTAACAGAAAGATATGCATTCAATTTAAGCAACAGTTGTAAGTTAATCAATTTAACTGATTCCATCTTACTTTTTGAGATGAAAGGAATCTGTATCGTGTGACATTGTATATGAAATTGTAGATGTAAATTTGGAATTTTAGAGGGTATTTTACGTAAAAGTAATGATTGTAAATATGAGAGATTGCAAGTTGGGTTTTCTGAATGTATCTTTTAAAAAATTGTTCAATAAATTAAATTTTAATAAATTTTTCTTTTGTATTTAACATACTAAAGAGTTTACACTAGCTTATAGGACCTTAAATAAAATTAACGTCCTATAAGCTAGTGTAGATTTTGTTGTACTTAATTAAGGACCTAGTTGTCACTTTTATCTATTAAAGAGTTGCTCAATAGTTTAAATATATAATTCAGAATATAAATTAATTGTTATATGATTGTAAGATATTAAATTAGGAATGGATATCTTGTATTATGAATATGTATGAATTTAATTATATTAAATCACAATTCATTTTTAATAAATAACCTCTGTAAATAATAATTAATTTGTTAAATTTGTTCAATTTGATCATCTGTAAATAACTGTAAATTAGTTCATGAAAGAAATAAATTTTTTTAAATGAATAAAATGTGTATTTTTTTGTATATAAAAAAAATCTTTTTGCAAATATTAAATCGTTTCTAATACATGCTTATATAGTAAGAACTTTATGGGAAATAAATTCCCATTTTAAATGATAAATACCAAAGTTACATTCAGGACAATTAAATTTTACTCTCGTAATATTAACTAAAGGTCAACAAAATAATTTTTGCTTAAACAATTACAATATGTACTCGTGTATAAACTGACCCCCTACTTCAAAGTTTGAAAATCGATAAAAATGTGAAAATTGACTATTAATTTTCAAGTGTTAGAGCCATATGACATTCATTGAAATAAATCAATTTCTTTTGTAATTTTAAAAATTTTTACAAATTCTGTTCACTATTGAAATAAGGCCACTTAAATAAAATACCAGACTTAAGCATTGAAAAGCCTCAATGTAACGCGAAGAAAAAGCTGGATATAGAGTCCATTGTGTCGCGTCGCGTATATTTTCGTTTCTCTACAATACGGTTTTATTTGAATGTTTGTCTAGTAGAAAATATCAAAGAAATATTAAATTTTTTGGCATTCCGAATCTCAACAAATAAGATTTTGGTTCCGATTTTTTTATCGTTTAAACACTCGACGGAAATTTTGCGGCAACTGACGGGAGTGGAAAGATTTCCCTGAGGGAGATTCCATTATCTCAAGCACAAATCTGATATCCGAAATCAGCTGCAAAATAATAATCACATATTTTCTAATGATAGCTACAGTATCTGAAATTACACAAATTGTCGATCAGAAATATCGGAGATCGCTGTGTGTATTAGTGCCAGCCATGTTTAATAGTTAAAAACATGGATCCATGGTTAAAAAAAGATCGATCTACATCAGCCATTCTCAACCTGTGGCCCAGAATCAAAGCGCTTATAAAGTAAGCGTTTCAACTTCTATGGAATATTGGGTCGCGTTGAACACCAGCGCTCCTAACGATAGGTGGCTGTACTAGGACGATTGGCGAGTTTTTCATTTGGGAAGACTTTTTTAATTTTTTGACTAATACAGCGAATTTTATAAGGAAAATGTAACGAATTTTCGTGCATATGTGATTGAGCATTATTTCTACACGTTATAACAGGAATTGTTTTCTATTAAACAAAGGGTTAGTACTAAAGTTTGTATATTCTTACTTAAGCCTAATTCAGTGTTTGATTTGGGCCTGATATTGTATAATTAATAAAGATATATCTGATACATTGCTTTTATAGTTTTTTTTTTAATTCATTTTTATTTCTATATAAGTTTTTAGCCTATATCACCGCTTACTTTCTTACGTGTCGTTATGTTCGACTATCTAGAGCGGCCATTCTCCATCCGCGGCCCGCCAAGCTTCGACCCGGGGCCCGGAACGCGCAGTCACCGATTTAATAAAAGCGCGGAATTCTTCTCCACATACAAAAAATAAAATAAAAATTCTGATATTAAATATTTTTTTTAAATCTTGAAAAATTAGAATTTTCCTAATTTGTTAGGTCCTTCCTGATATATTCATAAAATTTTTTTTCACATGACACCAACCGATTGCCAACTGCTGATATAGCATATTGCGGCCCGCTTAATGTAGGCTATGTAGCAAACAAATGCATGTGGCCCGGGGGGAAAAAAAAGGTGAGAACTGCTGATCTACATTCTCTCTTGGGAAGCACCCGGTAAATTAATAATTTTAAATTTATTTAAATATGAATATTCACATATGTAAATTTTTAATAATATAATCATGAAGAAATAGCTATTTTTAGAAATATGACACATCCAGCCACTCCCATAGCATGCGCTAGTAGCGTGAAGAGAACTCGACGCGACCATTTCATATATTTTCAGTCGCATTTATGCAGTATGCAGTATCCAATATTTAATTACCTGCAAAAATATTAATTTATTTTTAGTGATGTGTATACGCATTTTTTAACAAAAACCGAAAGAATAAGATGATCACCGTCAGGAATAAATATGACAGATCGTGATTGAGTTGGCAATATAATTCACTATAGGGTTAGCACTAGTGTTTCTTTCCCGGGTTCCCGGAAAATTGTAAGATTTTCACACTTTTTGTATTCCCGGGAACTACCATGCAGATACAAAAAATTATAAAATATAATTAAATATAATCCTGAAGACTGTACGAGAGTTATTTATCAGGGAATTTGTTAATTGGCAATATGGAAAAACGTGGGCGTGGTTTACTAACAGAGTTGCACTCAAGGTTAGTAGAGATAAGGTTGCCTCGTTCACTTGCCGGCGCAGTGATTCATGGGAAGGTTTACGTCACGAGATTCCAAGTTGAATGCGGTTGAACGTGTATTTTTGGTGTCCGTGTTATCTCAGTACAACGTATTGCAAAAAAGAAATCATTAAAAAATTATTTATTTAGAAGAGAAAGAATACTCGGTTATATCACTATCTTTAAGAAAAAATTTACAAAGGCATAGTAAATACTGAAATGGTAGTGATAAAAATAAAAACATTTTAACAAAGTACAATAAAAGATATTAAAATAAAAAATACAATTACATATAATTACAAATTTAACTGACTACTTTGTACATTTTTTTATACATTTGTTAGAAATATTACTGTCAACTGGTCTTTTTCTCTTTAAACCATGTAATTTAATATTTGAATTTAATTTATTTCAATACTTTATTCTTATAAATAAACGATTTCTTGCAAATGCATATATTAAAATTTTATCAACGTTTTGACATTTTTCTGCTATATATTCTGCAGTTCTTTTTATAACATTGATACCAAAATTAAATGTATCGTTGTGATATTCAATGAAGCATTTTTCCATGGTTTGAACATTTAACAACCATTCATCTGAAGGTTGTGATAGTCCA
>AYEL01061422.1:0-13410 GCA_000484575.1 Olivierus martensii | reverse complement strand
AAAAAATGAAACATTTATTGATGAATATACTTATTCAGAGAAAGTTTAAAACTTGTACTTCTGTTAGTACAGTTCACTGCAGAACAACCACATTCTACAATCTTCTTTGTACAATTGTTCAATTGTTTTATCCTCGTTAAATTCAACATTCATATTGCTGTCGTAAGAGTAAACGTCTGTAATATCACTTGTTGTAACCAAAATGGCGCCCATGTGTCGCAGCATGTGCGTCACATTGATCTTAACCGTGAGAATGGGGTGAGACACTGCCTCCTATATTAATACTGCCTGCCCAATCGCATGCTAAAGAGCAGTTCGGCTGTTGACCGTTAGGAGCGCTAGTTACGTAGGATACTGACTATGTTTGTATACACTGAAAACTATTTGACTCTAACATAATTGTTAATTAATCGTTTATTATTTGTTTTTATTCAGTTAATATGCTTTAGAGTACAATTCTAGAATATATTGCAAGTAATATGAAAAATGTTTATTTTTTTTCCATTTTAAATGAGTTAAACCATCTAAACAGGTATACGTAACTAACGCCTCTAGTGGCCAATATTAGTACTTCAATTTTCAAGGTTTTTCTCGATTGGGCAGGCAGTATTAATTAATATAGGAGGCAGTGGGTGAGAGCTATATCTATATATCTTGGGTGAGAGCACTCCCTTAAGGTTACTCTCGTAACCGCATCTAGCGACACTCTGGGAGTGACACTCCACCGAGCCTTTCTCTTTGAGCGACGAAAGTAGACTGCCCACTGTAAAAAAAGCTTTCAACAGCGGCACTGATGGTCCAATTGATGTATAATTTTAACAACGGCACCGATAGTTCAAATTGATGCTATAGCTTCCTTCCCCCTTGCCAGAACTTTTCGCGAATTTATGAGGGAAAAGTTTCTAAAGTATGAAATGTCATTAATCAGTCTTAATTCTGGGTAAATGTTCTTATATCGTCCTGATTATCACCTTTAATTGATAAGCACCAAGACCGACGAGAGAATGTTGTGGCTTTACAGAAATTGACTTATAACTACTTATATTTACAATATTTAAGTATTTAGTTATGTATTATACAATCTATCGATGACTAAGTATACAGCGATCACAATATATTACTTAAATATTTCTATCACCTATTAGACCTATAGTGTTATAAAACTAGATCGGGAAGTTGTTACTTCGCCGTTTTGAAAGAGTGTAAACGTTAGTTGCTTCTACTCAGCCCATCGGCGTTTTGGTTTGATTTCCCTGGCCGATGTTTTACTTCGAAGTCGTAGGACTGTAGAGCTAAAGCCCATCGCATAAGTCTTTGATTCGTACTGGCGTTCGTACGCAACCAAACTAATGGATTATGGTCTGTTTTGACTGTAAATTTCTGTCCATCCAGATAACATTGCAGTCTTTTTTATTGCGAAAACGATTGCTAAGCACTCCTTTTCAGTTGTTCTATAACTCCTTTCTGCCTTTGTGAACTTCTTGCTGAGATATAGTACAGGATGTTCGTTTCCCTGATCGTCAAATTGCGCCAAGACTATTCCTATTCCTGCTTCCGACGAATCCGTTTGAAGCACAAATTCCTGTGTGTAGTCCGGGGCAAATAGCACTGGATCAGATGATAGTTTTTCCTTCAGTAGCTGAAACGCTTTCTCGCAACTGTCTGTCCTTCGATTTTCCCTTTTTTACATTTGCCCTTTAAAGCATCTGTAAGAGGAGCCGCAATTACAGAAAACATTGGGATATATCTACTGTAGTATCCGGCTAGACCCAAGAAGGCTCTCACATCGGTTTTTGTAGTGGGAGTGGAGAAGGTCTGGACAGCTCGCACCTTCAACTGGGCCGGCTTCCGGTGACCTTGTCCAACAAC
Source organism: Olivierus martensii (assembly GCA_000484575.1). NCBI lineage: Eukaryota > Metazoa > Arthropoda > Arachnida > Scorpiones > Buthidae > Olivierus > Olivierus martensii. The sequence continues at coordinate 11,541 of AYEL01061422.1, read as the reverse complement.
ATGACCTAGATACTGAACTTTATCCTGTGCGAAGCGACACTTCGAGGGCTTTAAAGTGAGATTTGCTCTCTCTATTCGACGTAATACTTGCTCCAAGTGTTTGAGATGGTCTTCCCAAGTGGAAGAGTACACCGCTATGTCGTCTAGATATGGAATTGCGAACTCTTCGCATTCATTTAGCAGGCTTGCCATCATTTTACTAAAGAAATATGGAGCATTTTTTAAACCAAATGGCATCCTCAATGGTCTATACGTGCCAAAACTGGTCACAAAAGCTGCCAGTCTCTGAGCTTTCGGACTCAAGGGTATTTGCCAATAACCCTTCGCTAAATCTAATACGGTGATGTATTTGGCTGATGCCACTGTTTCTACTCTGTTTTCTATGTTTGGTAAAGGAAAATACTGTGTGCGAGTGACCTCATTTAAACGCCTATAGTCTATACAAGGACGGGGGTCCTTTAATGGCGCTTCCACTAAAATCATTGGAGAGGTGTAATCGGATTCTCCCACTTCAATAATTTTCAGATGTAACATTCGTTGTATTTCCGCCTTCAGAATTTCATTCTGTCTAGGTGAGGTCCGATATGGCCTTGACCTAATAGGTTTGTCATCTGTCAACTCAATATCATGTTCAACCAGATGTGTTTTACCTGGTTCATTCGATAAGCATCTGCAATACTTATGCAACAGATCCTGCAACTGTCTGATCTGTTCAGGGTTTAATCTAGTCTCTAATTTACTCCCTTGCACAATATCCGTTATACACAGGATATTAGGGTCCGACTCTATGTGAGGGAAATCTATTTCTGCATCCAAGAGTTCATCCTCACTTCCACAATAATCCAAGAAATTTACAAATTCTGGTCTCTTGTAATAAGGTTTTAGCATGTTGACATGATAAATTTGAGATTTTTCTCTTCTCCCTGGCACGTTAATTATATAATTTGTCTCAGAAAGTCTTTTCATTACCGTACCTGGCCCGATCCAGTTTACAGCTAGCTTATTAGGTTTCGATGTTGCTAAAACCAGCACCAGATCTCCTTCTTTAAACTCTCTTTTGATCACCTTTTTGTCATACCATGTTTTCCTTCTGAGCTGTTGCTCTTCCATTTTATCTATCGCTAGTTCTTGGCTTCTTTTCAGTCGGTTAATGAGTTTAAACACATATTCGGTTGCCGGAGTTTCTTCGGTCTCAGGCACAACCCAATGCTCATAGAGTAAGGTCATAGGAGTCCGCAAATTCTTTCCGTAAACCAATTCGGCTGGGGTGAACCCAGTACTCTCGTGCACTACAGTTCGTAGAGCAAATAAAGCGGAAGGTAGATGCCGTTCCCAATCGGAAGCAGCCTCTATGCATAAAACTCGCAATATGCGTTTGATTGTGCGATGGAATCGCTCGACGGCGTTAGATTGCGGGTGATGAACTGAACTGTGGCTCACTTTAATTCCAAAGCGTTCAAAAAATTCCGTAGTCAATACACTCATAAACGATGTGCCTTGATCACATTGTATTTCCTTGGGAAATCCCATCCTACCGAACATTTGTAACAGAGCATCCGTAACTGAGACCGATCCTATATCAGCCACAGGGACTGCATCCGGGTATTTCGAAGATAAACAAATAGCCGTTATTAAGTACCTCTTGCCGCTCGGTGTAGTCGGCAAGGGTCCACAAGCATCGATGTTTATTTTAGAAAACACTTCTTCAATCACCGGCACTAATTTTAAGGGTGCTTTCGTTCTATCACGTGATTTTCCAACCCTTTGACAAACATCGCAACTTCTCACATAATCTTCAACCTCTTTATAACAATTTGGCCAAAAGAATAATTTAGCCAAGCTATCTTTAGTCTTCGTAACTCCCAGGTGTGCCGTAGTTCCCTCATGGCACAATCTCTTTATTTCATCCCTATACTCTTCTGGCACTATTAGCAGGAGTCGTTCTTCTCCTGTGCGATCGAGTTTTCGTTTAAATAACAGTTGATTTTTTATTATGTATGATTCCTTGGTTTCATTAATCTGAGGATTATCTTTTATAAGTTCAAAAATTTGTTTAGTTTCTTTGCTACTTCTTTGTGCTTTGGAAAATTCCTCTGGACTGACCTTGAGCAGTGAAAGTGCTCCTTCTCGCTCTTCCACGATCGGTAATAATTTTAGATCTTCATTATCGATTTCCGATTTGCTTGAATTCACAGAAGTTCTATCCTTAGTCTCGGCTTGTTCCATTTCACCAATCCTTAAAATTTCTGGTTCTGGGATTCCTTGTCTTTCTCCGTTCGCTGATTCTGCACTCGGAGATTCTCGACGCTTCTGCGCTCTAGTCTGAACTGCATTTAACATACAGGGTAAAGGCAGTCCTTTCTTCGATTCGGATAACAGAGCGGCAGTGCGATTTCCTAATAGGTATCTCCCTTGATCTAATTCATTTCCAATAACGGCAGCCTTAGTCACTACCTTGCCAAAGTTACCTGAAAGTTCCACACGAGCTAGAGGTAAGCAAGTTGGACCTAAGTCAAGTGGTTGCTTCACCCATACGGTTTCTCCTGTTAACATTTCTGGAGTTATGTACTTTCGGCAGATAAGGTCTATGGTGGCTCCGGAATCACGTAGCACAGGCAGAGAAACTCCGTTAACTTCAGCCATAATCGTATAAGGGGACAACAATTCATCTTCCATTAATTCCTCACCTACATTGTTTATAGCTGAGGGAGTTATGCTTCTACCCGCAACTTTCGGACATTGTGGTCTTAAATGACTAGTCGATCCACATTCGTAACATTGGAGCGGCCTCCGCTTATCATATCTCTCATTATACGGTGAAGTTCTTGACGCCTCTGGCTTCCCAAAATACTTTCGGGTCTGCTCTGGAGAATTTTGAGCGTTTCTACCATTCCCCTCCGACTTTTTATGATCTCGCTCCTCGGATTTTTTTCGTTCCAGGCCTGATTTCGCGTACACCTTTTTATGTCCTCTTACTGATTCATACTTGTCCAGCATGTCTGCTAATCGGCTGGCCGAGGTGATGCTCGCCCACTCATCTATGAAATGTTCCCTTACGTCGGGAGAAACACGTCGCTTTAATTGATCAGCGACCATTAAATCCTTGATTGCTTCAAAATCTGTAATTTTCAGGCCCGTTATCCACTCTTCAAAGTAGTTTCTTAATTCAAAAACAAAGTCTCGCCATGAGCTTTCCCCATTTCTTTGATGGCGCACAAATTTCTGCCTAAAGGTTTCTGGGCTAAGTTTAAATCTTTTAAGTAATAGAGTCTTTATGTGATCGTAGTCTTCCGCCCTTTCTTCTGGTTCCCTAGCGATTAATTGCACGATGTCAGACGGTAATAGTGCTAATAAATGTGACACCCATTCTTCTGGCTGTACACGGGCTCTTTTGGCTTGTCTTTCGAATAATACAAGGTAGAGGCTGATGTCTCCTTCCTTTGGATCGAATCTTTGAATTAGTTTCGGTAATTCATAAGGATGTCTAGCCATACCACAACTTTCCCTATCTGTCATCTCGGAAGTCGTGGACCGATTCACGGCCTCTAGTTTTAGTTTTTCTAATTCAAATTCTCTCTCCTCTCTTTTTAGCCTATCTTGCCTTTCTTCTTCTTCCCTCTTAGCTTTCCTTTCTTCTTCTTTTGTGCTTATTATCGTTTCAAGCAGACCTTTCACAAATTCTTCTTCATAATGTTTACTTTTTAATATAAGGTTTTTTAATTGTATTATTTTAAATTCTTCTTGAACTACTTCTCCTAGCTCTTCCGCCAAAGATCGAAGATCATCTTTCTTAGCCCTTCCCAGAAATGCCATAATTATTTTTACAGACCTAACTCTATCAACCTTGATACCGATGCGACGTATCGAAAACCGATCTTTTATTTGTACTGACGTACTATAATTCTGTACTGATGTACACTAACAATTTGATTAGTACTGATGTACTATAATTTTGTACTGATGTACGTTAACAATCAGATTAGTACTGACTTACTACTATTCTGTACTGATGTACACTAACCGAACGCGTCTTATGAATACAATAATGTATAACGTTTTAGCCACAACACCTCAAAAACGGGTCTAGGTACTTACCCACTCGACGATCACGATGATCTTCTTTCAATATCTTGCGTAGATCTTGATGATCTTGAAACTCACAAACACTGGATCTAGTCGATCCCGTCGCTGCCACCAAAATAATAAATAAGCTGTAACGTAGTGTGACCGAAATAAATCGTCACAAGCTTATTATTATTTACAAACAATAACTTTATTTTAAAAAAAACGAAGAAATAAAAAAAAATCACTACATGTCGATGCGATCTTCCTCGCTACAACTGGGGAGTGACACTCCACCGAGCCTCTCTCTTTGGGCGACGAAAGTAGACTGCCCACTGTAAAAAAAGCTTTTAACAGCGGCACCGATGGTCCAATTGATGTATAATTTAACAGCAGCACCGATGGTCCAATTGATGTATAACTTAACAACGGCACCGATAGTTCAAATTGACGCTATAGCTTCCTTCCCCCTTGCCAGAACTTTTCGCGAATTTATGAGGGAAAAGTTTCTAAAGTATGAAATGTCATTAATCAGTCTTAATTCTGGGTAAATGTTCTTATATCGTCCTGATTATCACCTTTAATTGATAAGCACCAAGACCGACGGGAGAATGTTGTGGCTTTACAGAAATTGACTTATAACTACGTATATTTACAATATTTAAGTATTTAATTATGTATTATACAATCTATCGATGACTAAGTATACAACGATCACAATATATTACTTAAACATAACCATCACCTATTAGACCTATAGTGTTATAAAACTAGATCGGGAAGTAGTTACTTCGCCGTTTTGAAAGAGTGTAAACGTTAGTTGCTTCTACTCAGCCCATCGGCGTTTTGGTTCGATTTCCCAGGCCGATGTTTTACTTCGAAGTCGTAGGACTGTAGAGCTAAAGCCCATCGCATAAGTCTTTGATTCGTACTGGCGTTCGTACGCAACCAAACTAATGGATTATGGTCTGTTTGGACTGTAAATTTCTGTCCATCCAGATAACATTGCAGTCTTTTTATTGCGAAAACGATTGCTAAGCACTCCTTTTCAGTTGTGCTATAACTCCTTTCTGCCTTGGTGAACTTCTTGCTGAGATATAGTACCGGATGTTCGTTTCCCTGATCGTCAAATTGCGCCAAGACTATTCCTATTCCTGCTTCCGACGAATCCGTTTGAAGCACAAATTCCTGTGTGTAGTCCGGGGCAAATAGCACTGGATCAGATGATAGTTTTTCCTTCAGTAGCTGAAACGCTTTCTCGCAACTGTCTGTCCATTCGATTTTCCCCTTTTTACATTTGCCCTTTAAAGCATCTGTAAGAGGAGCCGCAATTACAGAAAACATTGGGATATATCTACTGTAGTATCCGGCTAGACCCAAGAAGGCTCTCACATCGGTTTTTGTAGTGGGAGTGGAGAAGGTCTGGACAGCTCGCACCTTCAACTGGGCCGGCTTCCGGTAACCTTGTCCAACAACATGACCTAGATACTGAACTTTATCCTGTGCGAAGCGACACTTCGAGGGCTTTAAAGTGAGATTTGCTCTCTCTATTCGACGTAATACTTGCTCCAAGTGTTTGAGATTGTCTTCCCAAGTGGAAGAGTACACCGCTATGTCGTCTAGATATGGAATTCGAACTCTTCGCATTCATTTAGCAGGCTTGCCATCATTTTACTAAAGAAATATGGAGCATTTTTTAAACCAAATGCCATCCTAAATGGTCTATACGTGCCAAAACTAGTCACAAAATCTGCCAGTCTCTGAGCTTTCGGACTCAAGGGTATTTGCCAATAACCCTTCGCTAAATCTAATACGGCTGATGCCACTGTTTCTACTCTGTTTTCTATGTTTGGTAAAGGAAAATACTGTGTGCGAGTGACCTCATTTAAACGCCTATACAGATGTTTGGTAAAGGAAAATACTGTGTGCGAGTGACCTCATTTAAACGCCTATAGTCTATACAAGGACGGAGGTCCTTTAATGGCGCTTCCACTAAAATCATTGGGGAGGTGTAATCGGATTCTCCCACTGCAATAATTTTCAGATCTAACTTTCGTTGTATTTCCGCCTTCAGAATTTCATTCTGTCTAGGTGAGGTCCAATATAGCCTTGACCTAATAGGTTTGTCATCTGTCAACTCAATATCATGTTCAACCAGATGTGTTTTACCTGGTTCATTCGATAAGCATCTGCAATGTTTATGCAGCAGATCCTGCAACTGTCCGATCTGCTCAGGGTTTAATCTAGTCTCTAATTTACTCCCTCGCACAATATCCGTTATACACAGGATATTAGGGTCCGACTCTATGTGAGGGAAATCTATTTCTGCATCCAAGAGTTCATCCTCACTTCCACAATAATCCAAGAAATTTACAAATTCTGGTCTCTTGTAATAAGGTTTTAGCATGTTGACATGATAAATTTGAGAGTTTTCTCTTCTCCCTGGCACGTTAATTATATAATTCGTCTCAGAAAGTCTTTTCATTACCGTGCCTAGCCCGATCCAGTTTACAGCTAGCTTATTAGGTTTCGAAGTTGCTAAAACCAGCACCAGATCTCCTTCTTTAAACTCTCTTTTGATCGCCTTTTTGTCATACCATGTTTTCCTTCTGAGCTGTTGCTCTTCCATCTTATCTATCGCTAGTTCTTGGCTTCTTTTCAGTCGATTAATGAGTTTAAACACATATTCGGTTGCCGGAGTTTCTTCGGACTCACAAGTCAGGCACAACCCAATGCTCATAGAGTAAGGTCATAGGAGTCCGCAAATTCTTTCCGTAAACCAATTCGGCTGGGGTGAACCCAGTACTCTCGTGCACTACAGTTCGTAGAGCAAATAAAGCGGAAGGTAGATGCCGTTCCCAATCGGAAGCAGCCTCTATGCATAAAACTCGCAATATGCGTTTGATTGTGCGATGGAATCGCTCGACGGCGTTAGATTGCGGGTGATGAACTGAACTGTGGCTCACTTTAATTCCAAAGCGTTCAAAAAATTCCGTAGTCAATACACTCATAAACGATGTGCCTTGATCACATTGTATTTCCTTGGGAAATCCCATCCTACCGAACATTTGTAACAGAGCATCCGTAACTGAGACCGATCCTATATCAGCCACAGGGACTGCATCCGGGTATTTCGAAGATAAACAAATAGCCGTTATTAAGTACCTCTTGCCGCTCGGTGTAGTCGGCAAGGGTCCACAAGCATCGATGTTTATTTTAGAAAACACTTCTTCAATCACCGGCACTAATTTTAAGGGTGCTTTCGTTCTATCACGTGATTTTCCAACCTTTTGACAAACATCGCAACTTCTCACATAATCTTCAACCTCTTTATAACAATTTGGCCAAAAGAATAATCTAGCCAAGCTATCTTTAGTCTTCGTAACTCCCAGGTGTGCCGTAGTTCCCTCATGGCACAATCTCTTTATTTCATCTCTATACTCTTCTGGCACTATTAGCAGGAGTCGTTCTTCTCCTGTGCGATCGAGTTTTCGTTTAAATAACAGTTGATTTTTTATTATGTATGATTCCTTGGTTTCATTAATCTGAGGATTATCTTTTATAAGTTCAAAAATTTGTTTAGTTTCTTTGCTACTTCTTTGTGCTTTGGAAAATTCCTCTGGACTGACCTTGAGCAGTGAAAGTGCTCCTTCTCGCTCTTCCACGATCGGTAATAATTTTAGATCTTCATTATCGATTTCCGATTTGCTTGAATTCACAGAAGTTCTATCCTTAGTCTCGGCTTGTTCCATTTCACCAATCCTTAAAATTTCTGGTTCTGGGATTCCTTGTCTTTCTCCGTTCGCTGATTCTGCACTCGGAGATTCTCGACGCTTCTGCGCTCTAGTCTGAACTGCATTTAACATACAGGGTAAAGGCAGTCCTTTCTTCGATTCGGATAACAGAGCGGCAGTGCGATTTCCTAATAGGTATCTCCCTTGATCTAATTCATTTCCAATAACGGCAGCCTTAGTCACTACCTTGCCAAAGTTACCTGAAAGTTCCACACGAGCTAGAGGTAAGCAAGTTGGACCTAAGTCAAGTGGTTGCTTCACCCATACGGTTTCTCCTGTTAACATTTCTGGAGTTATGTACTTTCGGCAGATAAGGTCTATGGTGGCTCCGGAATCACGTAGCACAGGCAGAGAAACTCCGTTAACTTCAGCCATAATCGTATAAGGGGACAACAATTCATCTTCCATTAATTCCTCACCTACATTGTTTATAGCTGAGGGAGTTATGCTTCTACCCGCAACTTTCGGACATTGTGGTCTTAAATGACTAGTCGATCCACATTCGTAACATTGGAGCGGCCTCCGCTTATCATATTTCCCATTATACGGTGAAGTTCTTGACGCCTCTGGCTTCCCAAAATACTTTCGGGTCTGCTCTGGAGAATTTTGAGCATTTCTACCATTCCCCTCCGACTTTTTATGATCTCGCTCCTCGGATTTTTTTCGTTCCAGGCCTGATTTCGCGTACACCTTTTTATGTCCTCTTACTGATTCATACTTGTCCAGCATGTCTGCTAATCGGCTGGCCGAGGTGATGCTCGCCCACTCATCTATGAAATGTTCCCTTACGTCGGGAGAAACACGTCGCTTTAATTGATCAGCGACCATTAAATCCTTGATTGCTTCAAAATCTGTAATTTTCAGGCCCGTTATCCACTCTTCAAAGTAGTTTCTTAATTCAAAAACAAAGTCTCGCCATGAGCTTTCCCCATTTCTTTGATGGCGCACAAATTTCTGCCTAAAGGTTTCTGGGCTAAGTTTAAATCTTTTAAGTAATAGAGCCTTTATGTGATCGTAGTCTTCCGCCCTTTCTTCTGGTTCCCTAGCGATTAATTGCACGATGTCAGACGGTAATAGTGCTAATAAATGTGACACCCATTCTTCTGGCTGTACACGGGCTCTTTTGGCTTGTCTTTCGAATAATACAAGGTAGAGGCTGATGTCTCCTTCTTTTGGATCGAATCTTTGAATTAGTTTCGGTAATTCATAAGGATGTCTAGCCATACCACAACTTTCCCTATCTGTTATCTCGGAAGTCGTGGACCGATTCACGGCTTCTAGTTTTAGTTTTTCTAATTCAAATTCTCTCTCCTCTCTTTTTAGCCTATCTTGCCTTTCTTCTTCTTCCCTCTTAGCTTTCCTTTCTTCTTCTTTTGTGCTTATTATCGTTTCAAGCAGACCTTTCACAAATTCTTCTTCATAATGTTTACTTTTTAATATAAGGTTTTTTAATTGTATTATTTTAAATTCTTCTTGCACTACTTCTCCTAGCTCTTCCGCCAAAGATCGAAGATCATCTTTCTTAGCCCTTCCCAGAAATGCCATAATTATTTTTACAGTCCTAACTTTATCAACCTTGATACCGACGCGACGTATCGAAAACCGATCTTTTATTTGTACTGACGTACTATAATTCTGTATTGATGTACACTAACCGAACGCGTCTTATGAATACAATAATGTATAACGTTTTAGCCACAACACCTCAGAAACGGGTCTAGGTACTTACCCACTCGATGATCACGATGATCTTCTTTCAATATCTTGCGTAGATCTTGATGATCTTGAAACTCACAAACACTGGATCTAGTCGATCTCGTCGCTGCCACCAAAATAATAAATAAGCTGTAACGTAGTGTGGCCGAAATAAATCGTCACAAGCTTATTATTATTATACAACAATAACTTTATTTTAAAAAACGAAAAAAATAAAAAATAAAAAGATTACTACAGGTACATTTCGATGCGATCTTTTTCGCTACAACTGGGGAGTGACACTCCACCGAGCCTCTCTCTTTGAGCGACGAAAGTGAGTAGACTGCCCACTGTAAAAAAAGCTTTTAACAGCGGCACCGATGGTCCAATTGATGTATAATTTAACAGCGGCACCAATGGTCCAATTGATGTACAGTATAACTTAACAACGGCACCGATAGTTCAAATTGACGCTATAATTCAAATAACTTTAATCAAAAAATTTTATTAATATTTTGTATTTAATTTATTTAATATTTGAAATGATAGAATTAAATAAGCAAAATAAAAATAATGTATAAAATAATTTAAAATAGATAATGTTAAATAAGGAAAATAAAAAAAAATGTATAAAATAATTTAAAATAGATAAATTTATATCATAAAATGATTAAAACTAAAGTGACTAATTATTTTATACTGAAATGCGGGACTTGTCCAAATAAAAAAAGAAAATGCTTAACATGTTCGTCAGGATATCATTTTCTTAGTTTATTTAGTTGTTAGTCATTAAAATGTCTTGGATCTATCTTTTCATGCATATATAAAATTTACAAAAAAAAAACATATTTTTGATAAATTAATAAAAAAATTAAAAACATTCTTCTTTTCATGACAAAAAAATTAACTACACAGAAAATAACAGTTTCAATAAAAAATATCAAAATGACTATATATAGATATAACCATCGATATGAATTCCATCTTTTCAAATATTAAAGAAATTAAATACAAAATTTTAATGAAATTTTTTGATTGAAGTTATTTGAATAAATCAAGAATTCCCACAGTCTTTCTACTGTTGAGAAGCGACGTCCGGTAAAACGACGACGTCATCGTCGTCGTCATACACCACATGACTTCCGTTTAATTTTTACCATTGGCTATGGCACACCTGTAGTATACTAACCTTGGATTTCAGACACGTTTCAGGAATTTTTTCGTTAATTCGCCATCTAGTGGGAAATTTTATAAACATATGATTGTAAACAACGCAGAGTGGGGTATTTGCACAGATTTCTATATACATAGATGGCCTGCTCATTGTTTATAAGTGTAACATTACTGGTGGGCTCAGTGGTGGGCTACTTTCACGAATGTACATTCAAAACTATGGTAAATTGACTTTATTTTGGTGGCCAGATCTTGCCCATTTATTTTAATAAGTGTGATAAACAGATTCAAATAGTTAATAAAAAAAGTGTAGAATCCAAATATCGGGTATTAAATCATTTTTTATTGTAATTTTTTATAAATACACGATTTCGATAATTCGAAGTGCTCAAAATAATCCAATTTTCGCATTTTTCTAATCATTTAATGTTTCTATCAAGGAGAAAAACAGATTTAAAGGCCATCGAGGGTGATTTGTTGCCAGTTAATAACAATAGCATCATCTGATATGAAGTACAGGAAACAGCAACACATTGTGCCATTGAGAAAATGTTAAAAAGATTACATGACCAATCCCGGACAGTTTTCATTACAAGACAAACAACTCAAATCCGGAGGTCTGGTTACTTTAGTTAAAACTTGAGCCTAGACAAAAAAAAATCATCTTACAAATTAGCATATTTTTTTATTTGCATAATTATACACAATATATTTAATGAAACTTTTATTTTAAGCTATTTTTCTTATTCATATAAAATAACATCACTACTATAGTCATTTGGATTAATGTTATTTTATATGAATAAGAAAAACAGCT